>WOXC01011015.1:132500-245463 GCA_011680675.1 Gymnobelideus leadbeateri | reverse complement strand
TTCTAAAGGAAAGCAACTCAAAATGGGTTAACAATCTTTCTTTAGTCAATCAAATATATCATTTGCCTTGTTCAGGGGGAAAAAGTCAGCACCCCGAACTTCAGAGTATACAGACAGAAGTTACAAAGCAGAAGTTACAAGAAAACAGAAAAACATATCAAGCAGACAGGCCTCCAACTATCTTGACCATTACATCCATACCTAGTCAGTGACCAGAAAGGGAAGCATCAACATTTGGGTTTTTCAAAGCCAGGGGGCTCTCAATGGCTGCCGAGAGTCTCATCTGGTCAAATCACACATCACTTCTCAAAGTGAGCCCCAAAACAAAGACTCACATCAAGGTTTATATAGCCTTCTCTAGGGTCAGAGAATGTAACAACCCTCTTGACCCACTGCTCAATCACAAAGTATCTCCTGAAAAACAAGCCTCCCACCACAGGCTCCAGTTGCACTTCACCTAGGGGCAGGGAAGATCTTACACAATACAGGCTTAGAAAGATGGCAACAACATAAATTTGCATTCCCATTATAATATCCCCAAACATCAGGAGCTATTTAGTAAGTCAACTTGAGTTTGAAATGAATTGGAACTATACAGAAGATATTTTGTGTTTAGTCTTATGGATCTCAATTCAATAACTTCTTCTACTTGATTTTTGTAACTAGGAAATCATTATATTGCTGCTGAGGAGGTACTGAAGCAGCTATTGACCTGATAACAATAAGAGATGATGGTGTCTTCCTGGGCTGTGAATTAAGATATAACCAACACCCCCCCCCCAAAAAACAAACAAACAAACAAAAAAAAACAAAAAAGAAAAACCAAAAACAACCCAACCTTCTAACGTTTTTCAGATCTGATGACTTCTTTCCATTTCTACTGATTGATTTAGTATTCTAAATATAGCCCACAGGAATCTAGAAAGCATTGATGAGGATGATGAAGCTGTGGACAAAGAACTATAGGTCTTAGGGATAGAGTGATATTTTAATGCTGCCACTGAAAACAAAGACTGCAGAAGAGAAAAATGTGTGAGAAGTAAACAACTAGGGAAAAATATATTATCTGAGAATGAGATTGGCAGCTTAGGATTTAAGACTGATAGGTCCCTGGCCAGGATAGAGTATACCTAACAAAAGTGAGTAAAAATGTAGCAAAAATGGGGGAAAACCCTGGAGTTTTACAAATGCAATAAAAAAGGTCATTAAATAGAAAAGGAATGAAAAGTAGGGAGAAAACTGCCTGTGAACACTGTTCTGCTAAGCTGGATATCACAGAGAATAGATAAGATGTAGGAAGAAAAATGAGTCAAAAATCAGTAAGAGATAAAATCCAAGAAAGGAGCCTACAATAAAACCTTTAGTCTCAGATGTGTATAGACAAAGGTCTAGAATATAGGCAAGAAACCGGGTGAACCTGGAGATCTTTATGCATGTAGGCAAATTTAACCTGATGTGTATCTTTGACACTACATGTCCCATGTCTGGGATATAGATATAAAAGTTTATACCTCATTCAAAAGAAAAAAAACACATATGTAAAGGGGTAGGATAGTGTAACATTGTATATTTAGAATATGTATTCATATGAAATAATCAGAACCATATGTAAGAAGCATGGTGGAGAACATTTGGATGATGTTCAAAGGACATAGAAACACAATGAATATTGCTAGCAGAGTATATTAAGATCAACTGGACAGAGAGAGGAAGTAGATGAGTATCTTGGAATACATGGAGAAAAAGTTATGACAAGGATCTTGAAATTTGAGAACACATGTAAGTATTTTCTCAACATAGCTAGGTGGTGCAGTGTATAAAATGCCAGGTCTGTACTCAAGAAGATCTATCTCCCTGAGTTTAAATCTGCCCTCAGAATTTACTAGCTGTTTGACCCTGGGCAAGTCACTTAACCCTGTTTGCCTCAGTTTTCTCATCTTGGCTGGAAAAGGAAATGGTAAACCACTCCACTATTTTTGCCAAGAAAACCCCAAATGGGGTCATAAAGAGTCGGGGTTGGCTGAAATTACTGAACAACAACAAGCATTTTCTCATTGCCCAAAACTAAGCCACCATTAATTTCTAGTCATGCCTTCATAATTTCATTCTTCAGAAGATGAGGGGAAACACAATTCTGTAGGTGATTCTCAGTCATCTAGCTAGCTCATCACTAACTTTTATTAAGCACCTACTATGTGCCATATACTATGCTAAGCATGGATGAAACAAAGAAAAGCAAAAATCAGTTCCTGTTCTCAAAGAGCTCTCAGTCTAATGGGGAAAAATAATATATAAACAACCACATATAAACAAAATTCAATCAATCCCCAGCTTCTGTTGGATTAAATCATTAGAAAATGGTACAAAAGTTAAAAAAATGCAAATGTTGATACATTGAATCTATAGGAAATAATGGGCTAGGTTCCTTCAACTACAATTGTAATCTTTTGCTAGAGATTGCTGCATATAATTCTTTAAAACAAAATATTAATTCTGATAATGTGTACCTTTCCTAACATGAAAAAACCCATGAAATGCAGTACACAAAACAAAATTGGTAACATGCAAAACATTTTCTTCTTGATAGTAATGCCCTAGAATTCTGTGACTTTTTGCCCTAACATCTCAATAAAAATAATGGTTTCAGATAATATTCACTTTTTGTAACACACAACATTTATAGTACCATAAATACTGTACAGAAAATAATAATCTTTATACTGAAACACTTTTTAACCTGAATCTTACCTTCAACATGTCAGATGGTGGTATGAGGACATTGTACTATGTACCATACAGCTGTAAACCTCTCCACCTTGGCTGCACTCTGGAAAGCGAGGGAGAGTTTGCTGGGACTTTAGTTGCTGCTGTTGGAAGAGGTTGAGACTGGTGAGGTCTTGACCTCACCTCACAGTCCATAGTACTGGAACTTTACTTTGGTGGCAAAAATTGCAATCCAAAGTTTGTATTTTAATGGCAAACAGTGAAAATATGTAATGACTTAACCCCAATTGTCCTACCTTCCCACTCTACCCAAACAAAAAAAAAAAAAAAAAAAAAAAAGGAAAGAAAGAAAGAAAGAGGAAAAAAAGAAAGAAAGAAAGAAAGGAAGAAGGAAAAGAAAGGAAAATGTAATTAATGCACAGGGAACTCTTTACTTTGCAGTGATGGGGTGAACAAGACCAGTGAAGTTACTAGAAGGATACCAGTCAGTCTGTAAACTTGTGTGCACCGTACTTCTTTCTCTATTGCACACAGCCACAAATTTGAATGGTTTCCAGCATGAAAGTGAAAATGAAGTTGCTAATAAAATCACACAAATGCTTGAAGTCATGAAAGTTAGAGGATTGATTGTACATTTAAGATAAATTGGGCAGTAGTTTCAGAGGGAAGATGTGAAGATTAAGGGGGATGGGGAAAGAGTTCTTGAAGAAAGTGGAACTTGAGTTGAAACTTGATGAGTTGGGGAAACTAGGAGGCAGAGAAGAAAAGGGACAGAGTTACAGGTATGGAGGGCAGCTGGTGAAAACACTCAGAGTTGGGAGGTGGAATGTTATGTTCCAGGAACGGTAAGGAGACTGGTGTCATTGGTTTACAGAAAGGAGTAAGAAGTAAGACAACTAGAAAGGTACTAAAGGGCCAACAGGAAGTCTGTTGCTGCAGTAGAAACAATGGGAAATTTTGGGGGAAAGTGACCACTCCATCTTTGAAATTGTTGTAAAGAAGAAGAGGAAAGTTGAACGTAGTCTGGTATGCCTACTAGATTTGGGGGTAGTATGCATCAAAGTATCAGATAAAGGATTGGTAGGTTCCCATGGTCTTAAATTCTAAAGGGGGAAGTTAGCCCAGATGGCATGGGAGACACTCAAGAATGAAATTCTGAGGACACAAAGGAAAATAATTTTGTAAAAAAGAAAAAAAGGAGCTGTCTTGAGAAATGGATGTGACTCTACAAGGGAATCATGATCTCAGATTTTAAAGAACATAGAAAACAAGGGCACAGAGGATGAATATAAGAGCATAACATAGTCCTATAAAGATTACATCAAATGCTAAAGTCAGAATTATCTGAACCTGGTAAAAAATATTGAAGTCAACATACATGTTTTTCAGGAGGGTAAAGGAAGAGGATCAAAGAAGGGGTTGGACTGCTGTACAGAATGGATTGGATGATAACAATAGATAATGGAGAGAAAGCAGAATGCTTTTTGACTTCTGTATTTTCTGTTCCCCCAAAAAATCTTTGGACTGAAAAAGATAGAATAAAATTGATTAGTAGGAAATTTAAGCCTGAAATAAGCAAGGTGATATTATTGAGGACCCTAGTTGCTTTTGATAAGTTCAAATAAACAAAGCCAGATGAATTCCATTCAATGTAGCTGAAAGAATTTGCAAATGAGATTGCTGATCTACTGTCTGGGTGTGTTGAAAGATTGTAAAGAATCAGAGATGGACTGCAGAACTAGAAAAAGGCATCTTATCATTTTCATTTAAAATAAAAAAGGGAAGAAAATAGTTTACAGACGGGAACTTTATGTTGATTCCTGCCAAAATTCTAGAACATAGGCTATGGGATTCTTTTGATCCCTTGAAATATTTTCTCCCTGTTTCTAGGGTGCATATATGACAATGCTTGACTTGTTTAATCTTCAAATTAAAGGGATGACTAACTATGACTAGTTAATTAAGTTAGTCTACCATTACCAATTGATGAAACCAGACTGACTCTTGGTGATTGCCATTTCCTTTTCTAGATTTCCTATAATGGGAAGCACCTCCTTTAATAGGAAATACAGAAAAGGAAGTGGTAATTAGTAAGAGCCAACATGGTGGGAGTGGCTAGGTGGCACAGGGAGTAAAGCGTCGGCCCTGGAGTCAGAAGGGCCTGAGTTTGGATCCAGGCTCAGACACTTAACACATACACAAAAACCTAGCCGTGTGACCTTGGGCAAGTTGAGCCAACATGGTTTTATTAAGTGCCAGACTAATTTCATTTCCTTTCTGCAAGGTTGTTGGGTTGGTAAATTGAGAAAATGCTTAAGATGCAGTTTATCTAGATTACAGCAAAGGGTTTGACTAAATCCTCATCCTGTTCTTTTGTTTTAGAAAAGTTTAAAAGATGCAAGCTATTGGCTAGTATAGTTATCTAGGTTCAAAACTGTCTGAATGGCTACCCTAAAAGAGTAGACTTTATCCAAGTTTAAACTTGGAAGGAATGTAATATTCTAAGGAGCTGTCCTTGGTTTTGTGCTGTTCAAGATTTTGACCAATGTCTTCAATATGCCCAAGATGAAGGGGAAGCTGGTAATTAACATATTTTTTACTTATCTACTACGTGCCAGGCATTGTGCTAAGAACTTTACAAATGTTATCTCATTTGATACTCACAACAACCCTGTGAGATATGTGATTATTCTTTTCTTATTATCCTCATTCAGTTGGGGTAGCTGAGGCAGAGTTTATGTGACCTTGCTCAAGGTCACATTCTAGGAAGCATATGAAGATGGATTTGAACCTAAGTCTTCCTAACTCCAGGCTCTGAGCTCTATTTACCATGCTACTTAACTGCCTAGAAGTTAGCCTAGAATTGTCCAGCTCTGTTCTAGAAAGCAGAACTAGGAACAATGGGTGAAAATGAAAGAGGCAGTTTTAGACTTTAATTAGGGAAAAATTACTTAATAAAGAGAGAGATTCCAAGGTGTAATGTGTTGCCTTGAATTTCTCTTCCCTAAAGGTCTTGAACCAATGATGAATGAGTACTTGAGTGTACTATAGAGTATGACTTTAGTAGTACTATAGAGATGACTTTTTCATATATGTTAGCCTGGATAACCTCTGAGGTCCCTTCCATTTCTGAAATTTTGTACTTCTGTGAGTATATGCATTCACCATAGAATGTGTACCCTTTTGGACAGAAAGTATGCTTTCTAATTAGTCAGAAGAAAAAAACCATCCTAATTCACTTTCATCTAGGCATGTTAATTGCTAGCTAGAATAATTCAGCAATAGGGCATCTTTCAGCTGCAGCTCTAGGCATGGCCCTCAGAATGCCTTATGTGTTTAACATAGTAAGAATCAATATTGCAATTTATATCCATAGATTTCAGAGCACTGGCTGACAATTAAATACCAGTCAGAGCCAGGTAAAGGTTCCATTTTGCCCATGTCACTGAAGAAGGACTAGTCAGTTTCAGACTTACTGTATTTTCATCCTTTTGTTAAAGTTAACAAGAGAAAGAGCATGTTTCACTGGCAGATGCCTCTGGGTGGCCAATACTTCTCTCTAGTCCTGCCAAATGACAGCTATTCTCCCTTTAAGATTAAGTGTCATAGACAATTATAAGAAGAGCTGTGGGTATAATGAAAGGGATGTTCCTTAGCCTTAGCTTTTGTACTTCTAGGTTACTCAAATTTATGCATCTGCCTTGAATGTGCCATTTCTGCTACCTAATGCTGAATTTTTCCTTATAGTTCCTTTTAAAGGAGGATCCCATGTCCTATGTTGCTAAAACGTCTCAATACCCTTCAATCCCCTTCCATTTGGATGCACCATTGGCTTCTCAAACTCAAAAAGTACAAAACCAAGCTTGTCTTTTTCCTTTGAACCTTGTGACTTTATGATTTGACTTAGTTTGACTGCTGTTCATCCCATCATCCATGTTTTCAACTCTAGGGTTATTTTTAACTTTCCCCTCTCCCTCATTACTTCTATTCAATCAGATACCAAGTCCTGTAAGTTCCATCTCCTCAACATCTTTTGCATGTATCTCCATCTTTTCTTCTATATTCTCACTTCCCCTACTCTAGTACAGGTCTTTATTTCCATAGAAACTGATGCAATAGTTTCCTAACAGTTCTCCTTCCTCTATTTGTGAGAATTTATCCTTCAGTCAAATGCCTGAATAATCTTGCATTTAGTTATATCATTTCTTGGCTCATACTTCATTTCATTCCCTATTGTCTACCAAGTAAAATTCATGCTCCTTTTTGGAGGGCACTTTTCTGTCCGTTTTATATATTACTTCCCTCAATCAGTAATGAAATATTTTTAAAGAACTTACTTGTGCCAGGCATTGAACCAAGTGTTTATGATACAAAGAGAAAGCAAAAATTAAAACAATCTTCCCTCTCAAGAAGCTTATATTCTATTGGAACACCTTCTTTGCTTAAGGCAAATTGGTATATTCTGCTTCCTGAGCAGTCTTTGCTGTTTAGCTCAGTGCTTTTTATCATACTATTCTCTAGTCCTAGAATGCCTAATATCATTGTCTTTGTCTGTTGAATTTGGTTCTTTCTCTCTTTTTTAAAGCAATTGGGGTTAAGTAACTTGCTCAAGGTTACATGGCTAGTCATTATTCATGTGTGGGTGCTCATTTTCTGAGGCTGGATTCGATCGTGGGTCATCCCAACTCCAGGGCCGGTGCTCTTACTCACTGCGCCACCTCTTTCTCTTTTTTAATGTCTTTTTGGAAGGGGGAAGGCAGGGCAATTGGGGTTAAGTGACTTGTCCAACGTCACACAGCTAGTAAGTGTTAGGTGTCTGAGGCTGGATTTGAACTCCTGACTCCAGGGCTGGTGCTCTGTTTACTGTACCACCTAGCTGCCCTGGTTCTTTCTTTTAAAGCTCAAATGAAACCTTTTCCATGAAGGATTTCCTGGTGCTCTTTGTTGGTAATATTCTTCTGCTTTGAACCTCACATAGTATTTGGGGTAATATTTTTATGATAGAAGAATTTTCCACAAAACATTACATGTTAAAGATATTGGTATTTTCCTGCTAGGCTGAGTTATATAAGAAAAAGAAATGACATTAAGTATTATCTAAACTTTGTAAATCCTTTGCTATCATAGCACAATGACTTTTATGTGGAACATGATTAATAAATGCATTGTGAATGAAGGAATTTATTCAAACATCACAAACATCCATCCATCCCTCCATCCATCATCCATCCATCATCCATCGATTCTACTCCCATTTCAAGTTATTGTCTATAACTTTTGCTTCTTTCTTGTGTAGACAAGCAGTTATCTAAGTTACATTAATTTAATTGACCTGTATTCGAGTCCCAGGATTACTGAACTCATTATGGCTCTTGGACAGGAGATAAAATCATTGGGTAATAGATTTAGAGCTGGAAGGGACCTTAGAAGTTGTATAGAGGGGCGGCTAGGTGGCGCAGTGAATAGAGCACAGGCCCTGGAGTCAGAAGGACCTGAGTTCGGAGCCGGCCTCCGACACTTAATCCATACAAACAAAAACCTAGCTGTGTGACCTTGGGCAAGTTACTTAACCCCAATTGCCCTAAAGGGGCGGCTAGGTGGCACAGTGAGTAAGAGCGCCGGCCTCGGAGTTGGGATGACCCGAGATCAGATCCGGCCTCAGAAAATGAGCGCCCACGCATAAATAACGACTAGCCGTGTAACCTTGAGCAAGTTACTTAACCCCAATTGCTTTAAAAAAAAAAAAAGAAGTTGTATAGAACATGAATTTACACTCAGTAGGCACTCAATGAATATTAGTTGAAAGAAATGATGGTCTTGGGATTGAACCTATGATGTTGTGATGCACCAGGAGTTTGTAGAGAGACAACAGGATGGTAGGGGGGTGGGGGAATATGAATTACAAAGATAAACCTGGAAAGGAAGAGGGATTTGAAGGGATATTGATTAATTCAAGAGAAAGCTGGCCCAAAGGGTAAAAACTATGTTGGCAAGATTTAATTAAATCAAGAGAATGAAGAAAGAGGGCTCTAGTGGATGTTTTTGTGGGCAGAGTCTTACTAGCGGTGTGACTGGACAGGAACTATTATAGGAAAATACTATTTAATCTATTTCACCTTCAGTTTCATCATCTGTAAAATGGGAATTATAATAATATGTACTTCATAGTTGTTTTATCAACTAAGGTAATACATTAAGCTGTTTTCAAGTCTTAAAATATCATATAAATGTTAGCTAGACTAATAAATTTTGTTGTTAGAGAAATTACATAAACACAAAGAATAGGTATACTAGGATCCAGTTGGCATACATTTCTAAAGTGCTAGATGGTCTAAATTAAGTATTTCTCTCTAAAAAAGACTTTATAAGGTATTTTCATAGTAGAAAATAACTTTTAGCCAAGAGTTGACCTCAAGGCTATGGACTGGGTGTTTCTAAGCACCATGTTAGAAGAGTGGTGCTTCTAGGTGATGGTGGTGAAATAGTTTGGAAAAGGAAAAAAAATTGAAAAACCCCTTTTTTTGCTTTTTGTAGGGGGGAAAGCAAGGCAGTTGGGGGTAAATGACTTGCCCAAGGTCACACAGCTAGTAAGTGTTAAGTATCTGAGGCCGGATTTGAACTCAGGTCCTCCTGACTACACGGCTGGTGCTCTATTCACTGTGCCACCTAGCTGCCCCCCTAAAGACCCCACTTTTTATTTAAATGCATGGGAATTGTGTATTCAACTACTGAGTTGTGTACAACTAGAACTGGCAACTGATGGAAGATGTGGAGTGAGTGTAAAAAATAAAGGATGACAATGAGTTTGTAAAACTAGCTAAATGGTTGGTGGTATCTTCACCAGAATAGGAAAGTTTGGAAAGGAATGGGTTTGGAGGAAGAGTAATGCATTTGGTTTTGGACATGTTGACTTGAGATGTCTTTGGGACATCTGGTTTGAGTGGAGAGTGGAAATTAGGAGAGAGATGGGCTGGATAAACTGATGCAGGAGACATTTGCCTAGGGATGATGATAAAGCCCACTGGAGTCACCAAGTGAGAAAGTATAAAGAAAAAAGAGAAGAACGCCCAGGGTAGAATGTTGGGAGACTCTCAAAATCAGTGGTTGTGATATGGATAAAGATGCAGCAAATCGGACTAAGAAGTAGCAGCCAGATAGCTAAGAGAGAGCAGTGTCCCAGAAACAAACAAGACCTAACACCTCAGAGAAGGGCAAATAACCAAGAGGAAAAGGTGATTGGTTATGCTTAATGCTGTAGAAAGGTAAAGAAGAATGAAGACTGAGCAGGAGCCATAATGATAATAACTGGAATTTAAGGGTAGCCCGGGTATTTTCATGGCCACCACCACCATCATCATAGCTACCATTTATATGACATTTTACAAATATTATCTCTTTTTTATCTTCACAGTACTCTGGGGGGGGGGAGTACCATTATTATTCTCATTTTGCAGATGGGGAAACTGAGTCATATAACGGTTACATGACTTACACAGTATAACATAGCTAGTAAGTATCTGAAGGCAAATTTGAACTCAGATCTTCCCAGCTCCAGGCATAGAACTGGATCCATTGCACTGGCTAGATCTTTGTTTCTGCAAAGTTTCTCAGTTGGAGAATCTGAGCTAGGAGGTCTAAAGACCATGCAAAGAGGCCATTGAAAGACTTTAGGATTGAGGTCTCACATTTTTTTCCACCCAACTCCCATCACAATATAGTTTTCTGTATCAAAGTCCAATTTAAAGAGCAGAAACCCTAGTTATTGTCAAGAATGGAATGGAGGAAAATATAAAAGTAAAGACAAAAAGAAGTAGGCTTAGCTTGTGTTATTTTCTATATCCTTCTTTAACTGGTACCCAGATTCATTTTCTAAAGAGCAGCCATAGAGACAAGTTCGATGTTTTATCTGATGCATGAATAATTGCTCAGTACCTAGAGCCCAGACATGCAGCAAATGTCAAGCTTTATGTTTGTTTTCTTCTTTTGTTTAACAAAAAGTAATTATGTTTGCATCAGATTAAGTATTGAATTTGTTCTCCTGCAGCACAATGGAGACCTTTTAAAAAATGTCTTCCCTGTTCACCACCTGATCCTGACAAGAACTCAGAGCAACTAAACCATGATCTTTTCAAAGAATTAGAATCCGGCTTCCGAGATACTTTCACTTACCTGAAAAATGAAATACCTCAATAGACAAACCAAATCGAGAGATGTTTAGTGAGAGTGAACCTTGACTCATAAATTTGGAGAGAACAGCTTCTATTTCTTTTATTAGAACACTGTTTTGAATCCTTAAGAGTTTTTATTGGGAGCTGAATATATGTATGGGAGTAGGAATAGAAGATTTTAGCTGTCATTTATTTGAAATGCTGTTTAGTTAAATTTATTTTCCTTGAATTAACATATCCTCTGATTTTTCTGGTAAAAGGTGTTGGGGTTGGCTCACCCAAACTCTGAGGATGGCTTTCAGGAGACTTATGATGGGGGAGGGTGGTGAGGATATATATGCCAAAAGAAAAGACATGTTGTGAATTCTAAATATCCACCTTTGCTCATCGTGCTGTTTCTGCACCCAGCAAGAATTGTCATGCTTTTTTTCCCTCTGAATTATTATAAGAAAACTTTTTTTTTTTTAATCCAGGAATGGTAGTGCATGACAATAATCTCTGCTGCCTGGAAGGCTGATGATGGCAGATCTCTTGAACTCAGGAATTCTGAGCTGTTCTGGGCTAAGCTGATCAGGTGTTGACACCAAATCCAGTCTAGCACTACCATGGTGAGTCATTATGAAGGTATATTATGTTTGAAGGAGATGTATACCTTTAAATTCAATTCCTCAAATGATGCACTGGAAGCATCAGCCTAGAGATCATAAGCATAGGCATCTCAGGGGCCCTCTAGTCCAACCCATTAATTTTACAGATAAAAACAAAACAAAACTGAGGACCAGGTAAACAAATGATTTGCTCAAGGTCATGAATATTGGAGGGGGGATTTCAACCCAGGTTCTCCTCCCACAGAGCTAGTGTTCTTTCCATTATAATGGAACAGGAAGGGGAGGGGATGAAACTGGCTCTCCAGTTTAGGTATTCTGCCATGTTTCCCAAAGAAATGAGCTTTGCTCACACCATCCCACACTGCAATGTAGCTTCCATAATCCATAGAAGGGCCTTTGTTTAGTAAATTACCATGTGTCCTTTAGCCACAAGATATGTTCAGAAACAAGGAGTTTGTGTGTTGAATTTGAGTAATGGACTGAAATGAGATAATTTCTCTCTGCTGACAGTATCCCATTAGCCACTCAAACACGTACACAGCATTCTTCCGGGCACAACTGTGGGCTTTCATAAGGGTAATTGGAAGACAGTGAGCTATAAAAGAGATTTGGAAGGGGGAAAGCCACAGATGATTGACACATTTGATAAATTGGTTATAAAATTGCCTTTTTGTCCAGAATAATTTGACATAATTAAGTTGGCCTTTGTCGTTGCCCACTATGTAAAGCTATAACCCAATGTTGCTTCAGAGTACCATGCCATTAGTCTAATAATTTTTCAGAGCACTCAGGAAAAGTACCTATCGATTGTCATGCCAGGTTTTTATAATCTCTCTGAATTCTTTTATTATGGCCAAGCTGAAAGGGAACATAAAGTCATCATCTTAATCAACAAATACTTATTAAGTATCTACCACGTGCCAGATACTGTGTTAGGAACTAAAGAAAAAGGACAAAAAATAGTTGCTGCCCACAAAAAGCTTAGATGTCACGGAGACCATTTACTCATAAAAAAGTATACATGAAATAGACAAAATCAAGTACCCAATGACTTTTTGGGCCACAAGAGGCACTGTGCAAGACACTGGTCCTACATGATCAGATGTGACCATATAACACCTGGGATGGGATATTATGTTCACCTCTGGGTACCACATTTAAGGAAGAATCCCACAATAGAGAGCATTTGGGGGAAGTCACTAAGGACTGAAGGCTGTCTCTGTCATTTCTGTAAGGATCAATGGAAGGGGTTGGAGATTTTTTAACTTGAGAAGGGAAGAATTGGGAGGTACATGACAGTTATCTTTAAGTATCTAAGATTATTTTACATGGAAGAAGAAATAATAATAGCATTTGTATAGAACTTTAATGTATGTACCAAATGCTATTTCATTTTATCATCACAACAACCTTGGGGAGTTGGTGCTGTTATTATCTACATTTACGGATAAGGAAAGTGAGGATGAGTGAGGATGAGAGAAGTGACTTGTCCAGGATCACACAGCTGGTAAGTATCTGAAGCAGAATTTGATCTCAAGTATTACTCACTCCAAGTTCATTGCTCTAGCCACTACTACTAGCTGCCCAAATAAAATTATCCTTCTTGCCACCTAAAAGCAAATCTAGGAATACTGGGTATAATTCTCAAGAGAATTCTCTTTGGAGGTAGTGGGGTCTTCCTCATTGAAGAAGGTCTTCAAAGACTGGCTGACCTCCTGTTTGGTGTGCTTTAGAGAGAAATTTTATTCTTGAAGGCTTGTTGAGTTGCACCCTGAGATTATTTTCTCTTCTTCTGCCAAATTCTTACCCATGAAATATTCATAGTATAGCAGAATATGTGTACAGAAAAACAAAAGGGAAACATAGCCAGGATCACCAGATCCCCATAACCATTTTTTTGTGTATTTGGTTCTACCTTCCTCCTCCAAAAACTAAAATGTTTGAGATATAGTGTCTCATTTCTAAACAGCAGGAGAAATGCTGTTTCTCCATGGTTATATGTGCTGAAGGAAGTCAACCCTAGCATGGTGGAGAAACCGATTCTTTCCTAAGAGTTTTTGAATATAGCTGCTGTGTTCTGGCTCCCACAACTCATCTATACTTCCTTGGAGGATGAAATATCATATTTAATCAGAAAAATCAGATCACCCCATTGTCTATTTCCATAAAAATGCATAGTGACTCAAAAATTGGGAAGAGTGAGTTTCATTAAATCTTTATCTTTATTGTTATTTTATGTTGGTAGTAGAGGGCTTATTCATTTCTTCTCTTGCCTTTCCTGCAAGTACTTTCCCTTACTGACCTTCAATGTATCAACAAATTAGGAATCTGGAGAAAGATGTTACTTCAACTTGGGATGTCTTTTGGTCACATGAATTAAAGCATTCATGCAAAGTTTGGGTGACATAATCACTTGGTTCAGATTCATGGGTGTATCTATTATTAGACCTGGATGGGACCTTTAAAGATTATGATCTTTATTTTGTAGATGAAGACACTGAGTCATGGAGATGCTTAACTGGCTTTTCCAGAATTAGTATAGAGCAGAGTTAGTGATTCAAATCCAGGTTTTCTGACCTCCAATCCCAAGATTCTTTCCAAATATTCCTATGTGAATTACTTTAAGATGGGGAAAAAACTTTATAAGATCATAGCTCTTGAGCTAGAAGATACCTCAGAGCCCATGCATTTCAACCTCTTCATCTTATAGATGAGGAAGTCGAGGTGCAGAAAGGTTAACTGAATTGTCCAAGGTGACATAAATAGTTAAGAGCAGAGCTAAGATTCTTCAGTCTCTTCAACATTATAACTTTTCAAAATCTCCTTGGCTCCTTTTTTTCTGCTTACCCAAATGTTTAAGTTTGTCCTATTAATCCAAATATAATCTCTACTCTCCCTCCATCTAGTAAATGCTTGGTGATTGATTGATTGATTGAACTATCATAGTATAGTCCCTTCACACTTTTTTATTGACTCATTCAGAATAAAAGTGCAAAAGTCTATTTGAAGACCTATCCCATGAGTGTTTGACATGGAAGTTTTGCCCTGCTCTGTTTCTGAACTGGGCCAGTTTGCCTATCCTTAGGCAACCTGATGGCCTTTCTCTTGGGGGCCTAGTGGTTTTGGGCCTAGTGTGTACACTTGATTGACTTTAGCCCTACTATTCCTCAAAAGCTTGAACTCAAGTGATCCACCAGCCTCAGTTTCCCGATAGTGAAGATCATAGGCATTATGCCCAGTTCTCTACTCCCTTTCAGTACCAAAATTCTAGAAAATTATTCTATGTTCCCTGAATCTAGTCTTTTGCTATCTGCCTTTCTTATGCCTTGGAATTTGAGTCTTGCCTCTACCTCTCCAGTGAAACCTATCCATTGAACAGCATCCATGTTCTCTTAATCACTGAATTTAACAGCCTCTTCTCTATTCAATCTACTTGATTTTTTAATAGTAGTTAAAACTGTGGACTACCCTCTCTCTTCCCTTGGTTTTTATGACCCTGACTTCTGCTGGCTAACCTCTGGCTCCTCTTTATCTGTCTCTTTGGTCAGGGTAAGTTGGGGTCTTGTTTGCTTTTTCCCAGACAGTAACATTTTTATCGAGGTCTTTCTTTAGCTTTCTTCTCTGCTTTCTTTATTCTCTCTCCATCAGTGATCTCATTTGCTCTCACAGTGTCACCTACTATCACTTTTGCTAAGTACACCTGAATCTCTCTCAATAAACTTGGCTGCACCATGGACTATAGTCCAGACCTAACAACCTGCAAGACATTATCAACTGGGGGATCTCAATCTTAATCTCAACACATTTTTAAACCACACCTATCATTCAGGCCTCATACATCTTCCCCCAGAAACATCTCATGCTGTCTCCCTAATTCTATTGATTCTACTAGCATCCATCCAAGTTATCCAAATCAGAACCTTGGCATTGTTTCCAAGCCTTCTCTCTCTCTTAAATCCATGATCTAAAACAAAAGGGCAAGCTTGGATGGGCATTGGGGTCCCAGTCAGACTAGATTTATGATTTTATAATTCTAGGGTTATTACCTGGACACTTTGAGCTTGGTAATTTCGCATTCATATTTTTTTATCATATTTTCATACTTTCTATCAGTTTCACTGTCTTTTGGCTTTATCGTTTCTTTTGTATCACTGTATTTTTGAGCTCTCTCACCTTTTTCTTTTTCAGTGATCAGAGGATCACAGGATTTCAGAGCTGAAAGGAAGTTTAAAGGCCATTGAATAGCCTTCCCCCAACCTTCTCTTAAAATTTTATGTATGAAGAAACAGAGGCACATAAAGTTCAGCTGATTTGACCAGGTGACACAACTAGGAAGTATATAAGATGGGATATAGGGTCCTTCTGACTCTTAATCCTCTATTCCAATGCCTTATTAGGATTTTTCTTGTTTATTTAGCAATCACTTTTTTTTAATTTGAAGCTCAACTTGCTTCTTTTATTTCTTCAATCTGGGAGATCATGTGGCCCTTGAATTCTTTTTTCTCAGGTTCTAGTTCTAGCTACTATAGCTTTATTCTATCCATTTAGAGATTCCTCCAGACATACTTTTACTCCATCATATTTAAAATTTTTTCAGTAGTTTTTTTTTTTACTTGCTGATTTCTTTTGCTACTCTGCTGAATTTCCCATGGAGATTTCATTGAAAAGATTCCTTTGCTTTCCTCTCTTTGGCATGATGTTGCTCTTTTGCCTTATATATTACATTTCTTGCTCTTTCTGAAGTGATGGGGAGCTTAGACACAAGCTCTCCCTCAACCATTTTGTCAAAAGTCTTGGAAGAAGCTGGAGATAGTGGGCAACAAATGCAACAAGGTCCTAGGAGAGGTAAGAGGGTAGGATGGAATTGAGAGTCAAGGTCATGGCATTGGTGGATTGACTTTGGTCTCAAAAGGTAAGGTTATTTATTATTGTTATCCTGCTGACCTTCAGCACTGACCATATTGTACCCAATGTCAGATTTATGCATTAATATAACTTAATGAAGATCTTTCATCTCCAGCTGGATCTCTGCAAATAACTGTCTAACCTTTGCTTAATTTTTCCATATATACCTGGTGATCCCAGCCCATTCACTTCACCCCACCTGTTTTTTTGTTGTTCAGGCTGTATATGCCTCATGGGGACAGCTGGTGAAGGATTTGCAGGCACCTGTTGTAAACATGCTATTTGTAGCTGCACCTGTATATGCAAATTCTGGAGCTGGATTCCAGCCACAGTTCTGTTCTCTTTGGAATTCCATGTGTGAGCAACACCACAGAGTACTCCCTCCATAGGCTGGACTAATGAAGTCCTATGACCATGACCATGACGAGTTGATGAAGCTCAGAGTGCCCAGGCAATCCTAGGATTGTAAATGTGGAGCTGGGAGAAACCTCAGTGATTTACTAGGCTGACCTTTTCATTTTGGATTATTGATTTAGAACTAGAAGTGACATTGAAGGTCCAGTGATGTCAAACTCCAAATAGAAACAAGGGCCCCTGAACTATGATTCTTGCGGGTCACATATTGACTTAGAAAAATCACATGTTGATATTATCTCTATTTTATGCATTTACTTTATTTTGTTAAATATTTCCCAGTTACATCTTACTATGGTTTGGGCTGCCCTTAGGAGTGTTGTGGGATACATGTTTTATATTTCTGATCTAGTGTGATCTTTTCATTTTGTGCATGAGGAATTCTTGCAAAGAGAGATTATGTGACTTGCTAAAGGTTATATAGTAATTATAAGAGGAAGAATTTGACCCCAAGTCAACTCATTCCAGAGCCATTGTACTTTCCACTATAATCCTAATGTGCCTGAGTCTTGCATATGCATCTTTGAAGAACTAGGCTATTTACTACTCCAACAATAGTCTAAGAAGAATGATGGACTCTGTGGATCATAAGATTTCAGAGATGGAAGGGAGCTAAGAGGCCATTGAATAGCCTTCTCTCAACCTTCTCTTAAAATTTTACATATGAAGAAATAGGAATTGCAGGAAAACTAAGATCATGAATTTGACATAAAGGCAAGTGATCAGAGAAGGGATGGGATTGGGGTGAGTAGGGATCATGAGCTCAAGATCCAGAACTGTAGGATAGGCAAGCAATACAGGGATGCCCAGAGCTATCGTTAGCTCAGTTCCCAGACCTGACCAGCAGTGAAGGTCTCCTAGAGTGGCCAAGACATTTATTAAGCCTCAACTTAATAAGATACTCTGCTAAGTGCTGGGGATACAAAGAGAGGTAAAAGACAGTCCCTACTCTTAAGGACCTCACAGCCAAATGGGGGAGACAACATTCAATAACAACAAGCAGACAAGTTATATACAGGATAAATTGGAAATAATCAAAAGAAGATTGTACTAGAATTAAGGGGAATTGGTGAAGGTTTCTTATGGAAAGTGGGATTTGAGCTGAGACTTGAAGGACATCTGGGAAGCCAAGAGTGGGTATGAGGAGGGAGATCATCCCAAGGAAGGGGTGACAGTCAGTAAAAATTCTAGCTAGACTTTAAATAATATAAATGAAATAAAATGGTACAGGGAAGAATCAGAAGGAAATGAGAACTATGAAGGAGATACTGAGAAAGAGAATTATTATTTTAGCATAACAGACACAAAATCTTACTGAAAATTATAATAGATCAAAGAGAAGTTAATGACTCCATGAGATAATAAGAAATGTTAAAACCACATCAGCAGATTGAAAAGCTAGAAAAAAGTAAGGTATCTTATATTTAAAGAAAAACTGACATGGAAAGCAGATTAAGGAGTGATAATTTAAGAATCACTGGATTACCTGAAAGCCATGACCAAAAATGAATAAAAGAGATTTGGCATCATAGTTCAAGAATCATGAAAACAAAATCATCCAGACCGAAAGGTTTCACCATTCACCACTTTCAAGACACCCCAAAATGAAAACTCCCAGGAATGTGATAACCCAAATGCAGAGGCAGGTCAAAGTAAAAATGCTGCAAAATGCCAGAAAGACAGTTGAAAGTCAAGATCACACATGACTTAACAGACTACTAAAAAAAAAGAATGGGGAGCACCAAATAAGATATTCTACAAAGCAAGAGATATAGGCTTACAAAAAAAAGACTAACTTACACAGAAAAACTGAGCACAATCCCAAGAGGAATAAGTAGATCCTTGATATAGAACTTTCAAGTGATCCTAATGGAACTGAGTATAAACTTTGGAATACAAACATGACAGTAAAAAGAAACAAAACAAGTAAATGCAATCAAGCAATCAGAAAAGACTTGAGAGAGAAGGGAAAGTATGATACAAACATCCTCTGACAACGGAATTTTCAATAGGGGTTATAGAGACAGTCACATAAGATGGAGGGGCTGGGAAGGATTTTTGTTATGTTGTGATAATCTTAAAAAGAAGAAAGGAAAGGACACATAAGGGAAGAAAAGGTAATGAAGGAGAGACATATATTCTCACATAATCAAGCCTCTTTGCCACTTTGATCCACTGCTCCTGGTTCTGCTTTCTGGGGTCAAACAGAATTCACCTAATCATTTTTCCACACGGCAATTCTCCAAATACTTGAAGGAGCTGATTTTGAACTTCAGAGGTATATTGTGCTCTGGAGAGTTGATTATTTAATTTTAAGTGTGAGAATTTACCTCTCATAAATGGGTGATTCCTACAAATCAGGACTTGATTGATTTTTGCATTGATTGTCTAGACTTAAGAAAACAATAGACAAAATGTTAATAATGTAGATTAAACTAAAAAGTGCCAGGAATGTATGTTTTCCCCCTGGAGAGCCAGTTGTTAAATATATACTAGCCTGCCTGTGCTCCTAAGTCTTTTTTTCTCCTGGACAAATATTCCCAGTTCTTTCAACCTACCCTCACCTGGCAAAAGCATTGCATGAGGGGCAACCCCTGAACTTGAAATATTAAGATCTAGTTTCTAGTCCTGGATCTGCCACAAAGTAGTCACATGAGCAAGGCCCTGATTCTCTTCTCTGGGTTTTATTGTTCTCTAGATGATGAAGTGGTTGGATTGAATTATTTAAACTTTTCTTCTAGCACCAGCATTCTATGATTTGGGGAATGACCCGCAGCAACGCTCTGCTTCTGATGGATTAGTAGCGTAATGAAGACCATGCGAAGGGAGGAAGTATCAAATACTGCTTACTCTGTGAAAGTGTACGCCGTGCTTTAAAAAGTACTGGATTCGGAGTTTTAGTACCGGGATCGACAAATTATTTCAGCCATGTCCTGAATGGGTGACCTTGGATAAGTAATCAGTTGGGCTTCCCCTCTATCACTTCTAACCCCTTCTTGTCTTCATTAAGTGGCAGCTGCATGGGTATGGGGGAGGGTAGAGCACTGGACCAAGAAGACCCAAGCTCAAATCCATCCTCAGGCACTTAATAGTTGTGTTATCCTGGGTAAGTCACTCACCATAAGTTTCCTCAACTGTAAAAATGTGACTCATAATAGCAACCTACTTTCCAGGTTGTTTGTGCGGATCAGGTAACTCCAAATCCAGTACGTTTTTTTTTCCTAGTACAGTGGTACACTTACACATAGTAAGCAGTACTTAATGATAAACTCCTCATTTAACAAATGATTTACAGGGATGTTAAATGGTTTGCTCATGGTCACACATGGAGTAGGTATCAGAAGTAGGATGTGAACCCAGATTCCCTGATTCTTGAGCCAAGGTTGAACATTGTTGTACAGGGAGGCTGGGAGGGGAGGTAGGATCACAAATACAGAACTGGAATTATCTTTTGAGGTCAATTAGTCTAATTCTCTCATTTTACAAAAAAAGGAAACTGAGGCCTCAACAGGTGAAGTGAATTGCCCAAGGCATAAGTGGAAGAGGGAGGATTTGAATTCATGTGGTTCCATACTTAATCCTCTTCCCTCTGTACCATAATTCACTTTAACTAAAGAGAACCCAGAAATCAAGCCCTTTGCCTTCTAGCCGTCCACACCGATCCCTAGCCAGAAGACCTCTAGAACTATATCCACTTCCTCAAATACCTGCTAAGGGCAAAGTTTTTTTTTTTTTTTTGCTAGGCACTGAGGATGCAAAATTTATACATTCTTGTTTCTTTAAAGTAGCACTTATGTAGGCACCGCTAAATTGTCAACATGATCCTGGGAAATTTAGGCTCAGAGAGAGAATTCACTTGTTCAAGGGGAATTGATAGTTCTATAAGTGGAATGAAAACTCCAACCTAAGTATTCTGACTCCCAGTCCAGCTCTTTGCCTACTATAGCATGTGATACAAGAGATCAGTTATTTATTTACAGATCACATTCTTATAAATAGAATCACGTTTTTAATGCAACTAAGGACCTGGTATTTAAAGGAGCTCTGGGGTATTTTCTTGTGTAAAACAAAGAATGCTTTTACCAAGCAAATAAACCATTTGCTGTTTATACATGGAGATAAAGTGAAACACACCTATATTCTGAGTTGTGATCTCATTCTATATTCTCAAGAAACAGACCCAACAGCAGGAACATTTCAGTAAAACAATCAGTCAGCTGATAAGAGACACCTTACTGCAGTTTAGTAAAACAGTTCTCTTGGCAAGAAATGTTGCTTTCAATCACATTTATTTTGCATGGAATTTGGACATTTTAGTTAAGTCCCCCTATGGCCAGGTCCCAAGATTAGTGGCCCAACAGCCTGGTGCAGATGCAGAGGTAAAGTACAATATTTCTTTGAACTGTTTCCCTGACTTCTAGAGAAAGATTGGAAAAAATGAAAAATATAAAGAAACAAACATAGGAACAATTCAGTGCAACAGATAATTTCTAAGCCTCTATTTTGTTCTATGGAGTGTTCAGGAAAGATCGACACCTCTGGTGTGAGGGCCTGAAGAGCCCTTTTCAGGGTTGCTCATCTACCTTTGGTGTCTACCTGTACCCCAACTTTCACTTGTGGTTTTAAGAAGCTGTGGCATATGTAGCTGCCACCCCCTGATGAACATTCTCAGCAGATGGGTTAAACCAGGTTGAGGGTAACCAATAGACCTCAAACACATCGGTGAATTAGGGGGATGTCTCCCCCAAACAAACACATGAAAATTTCCCTTGGTGGAATAGTTGGATGAGAACAATTTGTTCCAAAGGTCATGAAGGTGACTGAAGTAAGCACCATAGAGTACTCAAAGTTAGATCAGATATAGAAGATGCCAAGGTCATTCACTGCATCCATCACCAGTCATCTGGATTTTTGTCCTGCTACTGGACTTTGATGACGCTGTTGTCAACTTTGTGCAACTCTGCCTTAGATCCGATTCATGAGCAAGTCAAGACATCATCCTGCAATGTCATTGGTCCTCTTTCTAAATGAAGGATGAACACCAATGTTCAAGGAGGATATTAATTCTGATCCGAAGGAGTTTATAATCTGATAGGGGAAAGATATTTGGACTCTAACTGGTGAAAGATACAAACACAAACCAAATAACCAGGATCAATCAATTAATCAATAAGAATCTATTAAGAACTTCCTATAGGGGGTGCCTAGGTGGCTCAGTGAGTAGAGCGCAGGCCCTGGAGTCAGAAGGACCTGAGTTCAGATCCAGCCTCAGACACTTAACACACACAAACAAAAACCTAGCCATGTGACCTTGGGCAATTTACTTAACCCCAATTTACCTCCAAAAAAAAAAAAAAAAGGCAAAACATAAATAAATAAATGAATGAATGAATGAACGAATAAATGAAAAATAAATAAAGAAAAAAATGAAAAAAAAGAAGGATCTCTAAAAAAAAAAAGAACTCCCTATAAGCCAGACATTGTGCCAAATGCTAGGGACACATATAAAAGCAGAAGTTAAATGGTACCTTGGAGCCAAGAAGATCTGCGTTCAAATACCTTGCTTCCTCATGTTGCTAGGAACAAGTCACAACCTCTTTGAGTCTCAGGCACCTAGGGCTAGTTGGGTGGCCATGGGCACATAATTTCATCTTAAAGTGTCAGAAGCCCTAAGTATGCACTTAGATTCACTTCCTAAATCACAGATCCTTCTGCTTTATATGTCACTCTTCAATCAATCAGTGAGCAAGGATTTATTAAACACCTATGATATGCCTAATATTGTGCTAGATACTGGGAATACAAAGACAAAAAGCTAAACAATCCCCTAAACTCACAGGGCCAAGATTTAGAACTAGAAGGGACCTTAGATGCCATCATTTCCAACCTCCTTGTTTGACAGATGATTAATAATTTGACAGACTGATTAATAAATTAATTAATAAAGATTAAGTGACTTGCCTTGGTTACACAGCTAATAAGTTTCTGAGCAACAAAAGATTCAAATTCAGGTCTTCCTGAGTCCAAGTCCATGTTTTAGGTGGTAACTAGCAGAAATATTAGTATTTTAGTATATATATATACATACATACATATACACACATATACACACGGACATATATACACACAAATATATAAACATATATGTATATATACACATGCACATGCACACACACATATGTATGTATGTATGTATGTATGATTGACCTGAAAGTCTCCTTAAAGGAGGCAAACAGGCTAGGTGAAAATGTAAATCCATATTGTTTATTCCCTTTAAGCTAGCAGAATACATACATGTACGGAGCCAGATAATATCTGACTATCTGAACAAAAGAATGAGAAGGCTTAAATACATTTTAGACCCATCCCAGTTCAGGGTGGCTGTTTATGATCTCCACATAAGTTTTATCATGGTATGAGAAAGGAATTTCCTTTTTAAAAATTTTTTTTGTTTTTTGCTTTTTGGAGGGCAATTGGGGTTAACTTGCCCAAGGTCACACAGCTAAGTCTTTTATTTTTTTTTGGTTGTGTGTGTGTGTGTGTGTGTGAAGTGTCTGAGGCCAGATCTGAACTCAGGTGAGAAAGGAATTTTCATAATTGAATAGGTGATAAATCCAATAAAATAAGAAAGTTGACCAAATGTCAATTGAAATTATGACCCATGATATTTATTTTCTTTACCATTAACATGCCATAACATTTTATATGCCCCCAAAAATATTAAGGTAAGAAAAAGTCCCTTTACTCAAGGTAGTGCCTCAGGTTAAGGGTCTCATACTTAACAGCCATAAAGTCATTTCCATCTGACTTTGTTGACATAGGAAGACCTGAGTTTACTCAGAGTACCAAGAAGCTGTTAGGGCCAGGCTCTTCTGGTTGATTGTTTCAGGCTCTGGTCCTTACTGAGGTCATTAAATTGATATTAAATGATCATCATCATGTATGTATTTACAGAACAGATATTAAGCAGATGTAAGGTCATCTTGAGGTAGAAGAACTTTGCATTAATTCTATCTAACCAATTTTTAACCCTGTGAGGTAGGTAGGGCAAGCATCAGTATCATTATCTTAATTCTTCAAATGGGGAAACTGAAGCTTGGAGACATTAGCTGATTTTCCCAAGGTCATCCATCCAGTAAGTGGTAGAGATGGAAATTAAATCCAGGCCTTGCAATCTCCAAGTTCATTGTGGTCTCTCATGTAGTATGGGCCTTATTGGCTTTAATCCCTCTCTGCACTCATTTTCTTATACTGCAGGCTGAACTCACTCTTGCATATAAAGTAATGTTTCTGGAAAGTCAGATATTAACCTTCAACCTATTTTAGTAAGCTCACATAGGGGAGGGAAAACGGCACAACTACCTTCCAGATGTTCCTAATATGCATGATACATTGCATGAGTATTTATGGGGAAATGTGCATCAATATTTTTAGACTCTTGCAGAATTCATCACTAAAATACTTCATGTTAATTTAAACACTAATTGAAGTGTGCCACCTTTTGGTTTTTCAGCTCTCCATGGTGTGGTCATGGTTATTTAAAATAGATGCAAGGTTGCATTGCAAAGGGCTCCTGGATAAAGTGGATTATTGGCTGTTTTGCCTCAACATCAAAATGTTTTTGAAAGCAAGCAAGCAGCTGGATTTTGTCCAGAACCTGGTGAATAGCCAGTAGCTAGTTAATGGTTTTTAGCATAGTCTAACTATTTGTTGGGCTGAAGTTGGTCTGTGAGCTCATGTACACAAGATGATTGAATAGAAGAATTAAGCCATTTGAAAATCAGCCTAAGAAGGCTTGTGCCCGAGGATTCTGGGAAGATGGCAGAGTAGGTCAGAAAATTCCAAGCTCTCAAGAATTTTCCCCCACAAAAGGGTTAAAATAGCACCTTAGGGCAAACAAAGTATGGGTGGAGATACTAAGAATAGGAGCATAACCAGGGTCCTTCTGGGACAATTTGAGAAGATTGAAAGAGAAATCCCAGGAGGAGGCTCAGTCCTGGTGAAGGGTAAATACCTCCAGGGTAGGTTCCATTTTAACACCAAGCAGCAAGCCCTGGGGTTGGTTGGTTTAAGAGGCTGCCTTGACCCCAGCCACTGGAACTTTTACCCCTGGGATAGTGAGGGGAATTGGTCATCTGAGCCCGGGAAGATGGAGGTAACCTCTGCTGACCAGGAATGCCAGACCCAGCTATGCTGTGGAGAGGGGCAGGGGTGAGAAGGAACCAGCACATGTGCAGTGAGTGCAGAAGCAGTGGGGCAGAAAGCTTCTGGCTGTGGGCACTTACAGGAGACTGGAGGTTGGGCCTTGATTTCAGGCTAGAGGGAGAACTGAGGATCTGGGGCAAGAGGTACTCTTTCCCACAGCCCATGGTTAGGGGTGATTACAAAAATTAAGCTATTACTGATGAGGGAAGGGTAATAGGTTCTACCAGGACTCTGATAACTATTAGTGACCAGAAACCCTGCGATTCAGTCTGGAAAGAATTCACCAGGTTCAAGCAAACTTGGATGGTGAAAATTATTCTGAAGCATTAGAATAAGGGGGAAAGTAGACAGAAAAAAATATATATTGATTACCACTGAAAAGTGATCCTATGAGGAAAACTCATAGGAATATCAAATTCTGAAACCCACAGCTTAAGGAAAAGCATTTTTTAAAAGCATCAAGATTAAAACAATTTAAATATGATGGTATCACTATTAGAATTACACAAGACCTAGCAGCAGAGACATTGAAGTACCACAGTTTTGGAACACAACAATAAGTCTTCTAAATTCAGGAGAAATAAAATGGTGGGGGCAGAGGGAGGGGAAAGAAGACAAAGGAGTGATCTTTAGAGGGGAGGTTGAGGGAATAAGTAAAATAGGGGTTTAGAAGAGTGTTTAGATTTATGGGAATGGGAGGATAGCGGAGGAATCCTTGGAGGGGGATAGGCCCTCCAAGTCAGAGGAAGGCGAGGTAGTGGGTGGAAGTAAAGTAAAGGAAGTGGGAGGGATACAAAGTAAGAGATATGCACATACATAAAAATGAAGATCAGGCCAGAATAGGTTTGGGAAAGCATATGTCTATATATGTATGTGTATATATATATATATATATATATATATATATATATATAGCTATAGAGAAACATCTAAACTTTATTGTAGCCTTGGGAGGGGGAGGAGGGCATGTATATATTAATAGCTATAGAGAAATGTATCTAAACTTTATTGTGGCCTGGGGGGGTGGGGTGTAAGGGGAGGGAAGAAAGAACAAAATAGAAAAGTGCACAGCAGAGAACAAAAGAAAGCTTACAAGGAAGAAAAAAAAAGATGGACAATTCTCAACACAATGAGTATTATTTATCATATAGGCTTTTTTTTCTTTTTTCTTTTTTTTTAAAGCAATTGGGGTTAAGTAACTTGCTCAAGGTTACATGGCCAGTCATTATTTATGTGTGGGTGCTCGTTTTCTGAGGCTGGAACCGATCCCTGGTCCTCCCGACTCCGGGGCCGGCGCTCTTACTCACTGCGCCACCTAGCCGACCCCAAATAGGCTTTCTTGAAATGAAAATTTATTGTTATATATTTTGAATCTTCTCTTATGTTCTGCTATGCACATGGCATGCTTTTTTTTCTTTCTAACTTTATATTTAAGTTTATGATATGTTTTTGTTTCTTTTCTCTATTCTGCATTTATGTTCTGGTGTTTGAGTCTAAAATACAATTTTGGAAAAAAAAAGAAAACAGGGCAGCTAGATGCAGTGAATAGAACACTGGCCTTGGAGTAGGAGGACCTGAGTTCAAATGACCTCAGACACTTGACACACTGTGTGACTTTAGGCAAATCACTTAACTCCCCTCCAAAAAATCCAAAGGAGAGTGATATAGGGGAGGGTCTGTAGGCCTTCATGTCAGAAGACCTGAGTGGTAAATTGCCTAGAGACCCCTTGGCACTCACCTTTGGGAAGGGGAACTGGGTGTAAGCTCAGCTGCTCCCATGATTCAGAAGAGTTGTTCTATACAGAGTAGAATCAGAAATTTGATTTTTAATTTTCATTATCTTGGTGGAAAGTGGAGGAAACCTAGTTATTTAGTCAAAGCATGTTTATTAAGCACTTACTATATAGACACTACTCTAAGTGATGGATAAAGAAAAGCTTACATTCTCATGGGGAAATCAGCACAGAAGTAAATCTAAGATATATGCAGAGGAGAGAAAAGGTCATTCAAGAAGAGAAAATATTGGCAGTTAGAATAAGGAAAAACCTGTAGAAGGGAGAAATTGAAATGAGACTGGGAAACATGAGATGAGTTTTGAAGGCAGACCTTTTTAAGGCCAGCCTAATAACTGCCCTACAACTTTTAGAACACTATGTGAGTATATATGTGTATGAGTGTGTTTGTGTGTATGTGTGTGTGAGAGAGAGAGAATATATGTATGTCAATGTGTATATGTATATGACTGTGTGTTTATATGTGTGCATGTACATATTTCCAAATAGGATTATCATATAGGAATTATGGGAAGCAGTATAATATTGTAGCTAGAGAATTGCCTTCAGAATAACAACACCCAAGTTCAGATTCTGCCTCTCATTCATAATAGCTGTGAAAAGCTGGGAAAGTCACACATCTCAGTGGCCCCAGGAAATTCTCAAAGCTTAAAAATTTAGAATAGTTGTTGGATCTCCATTTCACATATTTTAAAATTTACTTGTTCTTTTTGTCTTTTCCTATAGAAACGTGCCCTTAGCCTGGAGTTTCTGAAATTGTTTAAAAAGTTTGGTTACTATTTCAATTGGTTATTTTTAAAATCCTGTGTATTTTATTTTATTCTTTTTAAAAACTTTATTCTGAGGAGGGGTCCATAGGCTTCAACAGACCCCTGCCAAAAGATTCCACAACACACACACACACACACACACACACACACACACACACACACACACACACACAGCTAATAATTATTACTGAAGACTATAAGAAACCTGAGGATTGGGGTTGTTTCATTTTGACCTTTGTGCACCTAGCATAGTACCTGGGGCACATTTCATATGGATTCTTTGTCCCTGATCCATAGGCAAGCCTTCCAATCTCATATTGGTCTGATCAGCCACAGTTGGACACTCTGCCTTGACCCCAATGTAGTGTCATTTCTATCCTCCTCAACTACTAGGAACAACAACCAACTGGGACATACTAAGTAATTGATAAATTCTTCCTGATTGATTGATCGGTAAGAAAAGTTTTCTTTTTTTTTCTTTTAAATTTATTTATTTTTAATTTACAATATATAGTTCCACAAGTTTTTGAGTTCCAAATTTTCTCTCCTTTCCTCTCCCCCCCTCTAACTCCAAGATGGCATGTAATCTGAAATAGGTTCCACATATATCTACTTTAAGCATATATTCACAATAGTCAAGTTATAAAGAAGAATTATAAACAACAGAATGAACCACGAGAAAGAAAAAATAAAACAAAACACAAAAATAGGGAGAATAAATAGTTTGCTTCAATCTGCATTCAGACTCCATAATTCTTTCTCTGGATGTGGATAGCCTTTTCCATAATGAGTCTTTTGGTGTTGTCTTAGAACCTAGCATTGCTGAGAGGAGCCCAGTCTATCAAAGTCAGTCATCACAGATACAATGTGTCTGTAACTGTGTACAATGTTCTCCTGGTTCAGCTCCCCTCACTGCTCAGTTTGTGTAAGTCTTTCCAGGTTATTATGAAGTCTGCTCCTCATTTCTTATCGTACAATAGTGTTACATTACATTCATACACCACAATTTGTTTAGCCATTCCCCAATTGATAGACATCCCCTTGATTTCCAATTCTTTGCCAACACAAAAAAGAGATGCCATAAATATATATATTTACATACTGATCCTTTTCCCATTTGTATGATCTCTTTGGGATTTAGCCCTAGAAGTGGTACTTGCTGGGTCAGAGTATGCACATTTTTATAATCTTTTGGGCATAGTTCCAAATTGCTCTCCAGAATGGTTGGATCAGTTCATAACTCACCAACAATGCATTAGTGTTCCAATTTTCCCACATCCCCCAAACTTATAATTTTCCTGTTTTGTCATGTTAGCTAATCTGATTGGTGAGATGAAGTACCTAAAAGTTGCTTTGATTTGTGTTTCTCTAATCAATGGTGATTTAGAGCATTTTTTCATATGAATATAGATAGCTTTAATTTCTTCCTCTGAAAACTTCCTATTTATCATAATCTTTGGCCATTTACCAATTGCAGAATTCCTTGTGTTCTTATAAATTTGACTCAGTTCCCTGTATATTTTAGAAATGAGGTCTTTATCAGAGACACTGCTTGTAAAAATTCTTTCCCAATTTTCTACTTCCCTCCTAATCTTGGTTGCATTGACTTTGTGCAAAAACTTTTCAATTTAATGTAATCAAAATTATCCATTTTGCATTTCATAAAGCTCTCTATCTTTTGTTTGGTCACAAATTCTTCCTTTCTCCACCAATCTGACAGCAAACTATTCCTTGCACTCCCAGATTACTTATAGTATCAGATTTTATATCTAAATCATGAAACCATTTGGACTTTATTTTGGTATATGTAAGATATTGATCTATGCTCAATTTCTGCTATACTATTTTCCAGGTCAGTTGTTTTTCCAGTGAGATATTTTACATTTTCTTCTATTGTTTCCATTCTTTAGGTTTTGTTTAACTGATTCTTGATGCCTCAGAGACTCATTTGATTCTACTTGCCCAATTATAACTTTTAACGAATTGTTTTCTTCAGTTAGCTTCTGTACCTCCTTTTCCATTTGGTCAATTTTACTTTTCAAGGAGTTATTTTCTCCAGTTAGGATCTGTACCTCCTTATCCATTTCACCAATTTTACTTTTTAAAGATTTTTTTTCTCATCAGTGAATTTATTTTCCATTTTGTCCATTGTATTTTTAAAAATATGTGGTCAATTTATCTTTTACCTAATTTGGGTTTGAAATCCTCCTTGAGCTTTTCCAAGAATGATTTTTTTTCTTTTATAGTTTTTTTAATTTTTTAGTTCATATCATTTATTTCTACAAGATTTCGAGTTACAAATTTTCTCCCCATTTTCCCCTACCCACCACCCCAAAACAGTGATCTCACTGAATTCCCCCCACCCCCAATCTGCTCTCTCCTATATCTTCCCCCACCCCCTCTCTGACTTTCCAGTAGGGCATGGTGGATCTCTATGCCCCAGTGTCTCTATATCTATTTCCCAGTTACATGTAAAGTATTAATAATTATATATATATTTTAAACATTTGATTTTAAAACTTTGAATTCCAGATTCTTTCCCTACCTCCATTGTCATCCACCCTTACTGGAAAGATGAGCAATTCAATATAGGTTGTATACGTGTAGCTATGCAAAACATTTCCATATTGTATATATTGTGAAAGACTGACTATATTTCCCTCCATGCCATCCCACCTCCCCACTTCTTCTATTCTCTACTTTGATCCTGTCCCTTTTCAAAAGTGGGTGCTTCCAACTTCCCTCTCCCCCAACCTGCCCTCCCTTCCATCATCCCCCCTCTCATCCCCTTCCCCCTACTCTCCTGTAGGGTGAGATACCCTATTTAGTGTGTATGTCATTTCCTCCCTAAGCCAAATTCATTGAGAATAAGGTTGACTCATTCCCTTCAGCCTTCCTGTTCTTTCCCTCCCTTGTAACAGTTTTCCCTTGCCTCTTCTATATGAGTTAATTTACTCCATTCTATCCCTCCCCAATCTGCTCTCATTATATTCCTCTCTCACCACTTAATTTCATCTTTTAAGTATCATCCCTTCCTATTCAACTGGTCCTGTACCCTCTTTCTATGTATACCTGTACACATATATACACATACTCATATATGTATTCATATGCTCATATACCCTCCTATATAGACATATACATGTATATGTATACATATACATTTTAATATATATAATTTCTATTCCCTTCAACTATTCTCATACTGAGAAAAGTTTCATAAGTTACAATTCTCATTTTTCCATGTAGGAATGTATAGTTCAACTTTGATAAGTTCCTTATGATTTCTTTACCCTGTTTACCTTCTCATGCTTCTCTTGCTTCTTGTATCTAAATTTCAAATTTTCTATTCACCTCTGTTTTTTTTTTGTAAAGAATGCTTGAAAGTCCTCTATTCCATTGAATGACCACATTTTCCCCTGAAACATGATACTCAGTTTTGCTGGGTAGGTGATTCTTGGTTTTAATCCCAGCTCCTTTGACCTCTGGAATATCATATTCCAAGCCTTTTGATCCCTCAGTGTGGAAGCTGCCAGATCCTGTGTTATCCTGATTGTGTTTCCACAGTATTCAAATTGTTTCTTCCTGGCTGCTTGTAATATTCTCTCCTTGATCTGGGAATTTTGGAGCCTGGCTATAATATTCCTAGGGGTTTTCTTTTTGGGATCTTTCTCAGGAGGTGATTGGTGGATTCTTTCAACCTCTATTTTGCCCTCTGGTTCTAAAACATTAGGGCAATTTTCCTGGAGAATTTCTTGAAGGATGATTTCTAGGTTCTTTTTTTCATCATGGCTTTCAGGTAGTCCAATAATTTTTAAATTCTCTCCCCTAGATCTATTTTCCAGGTCAGTGGTTTCCCCAATACGATATTTTGCATTGCCTTCTATTTTTTCATTTGTTTGGATCTGTTTAATAGTATCTTGATTTCTCATAAAGTCACTAGCTTCCATTTGCTCCAGTCTAATTCTGAAGGAATGATTCTCTTCAGTGAGCTTTTGAGATTCTTTTTCCATCTGGCAAATTTGGCTTTTTAAGGCATTCTTCTCCTCGTAGGCTTTTTTAGCCTCTTTTGTCATTTGAGTTAGTCTTTTTTTTTTTTTTTTTGGTCAGTCAGGTTGTTGACTCTCTTTTCATGATTTTCTTGCATCATTCTCATTTCTCTTCCCAATTTTTCCTCTACTTCTCTTATTTGGTTTTCAAAATCCTTCTTAAGCTCCTTTATGGCTTGTAGGCAGCTTATTCTTTTCTTGGAAGCCTCTGATGCAGGAGTTCTGACTTTGCTGTCTTCCTCCTGTTCCATGCTTTGATCCTTTTTGTCCCCCCAAAAAGGAATCCAGATTTGGATAGCTCTGCTTGCCTTGCTTCCCTCATTTGCTCATGTTGCAACTCAATTACTTGACTTTTGAGCTTTTTGCCACAATAGAACTCTGCTACCAGAGGGGGAAGCTTTGTCCCCAATTACTGGGGTTTTCATAGCTGCTGGAGCTATTAGTTGGGTGCCTTCTCTGAAGCCTCGACATGCTCTGACAGACTGGTCACACACATCCCAGGACCTCCATCCTACCTAGATAGCAATCCAGATTCAAGCAGGTTAAAGCAAGAGCGATTACCCCTCAGACTGACCACTTAGTCCTCCTACAGTCTGCAGGCTAGGAGCTCTGAAGTAGCCATGTAGCCGCAGCACCTCAGCTGCTTCTCCCTCCAGGGGGTAAAGGCCTGACCACACTCCCAAACTCCTGGTTCACAGAGTCCAACCTGTACTGACCTCTCACGATGTCCTTAGCATCTATGGGTTGATAATTCTGTACCCTGCCACAGCTGCTGGTGATCTGAAGTTCCTCCAGATGGTGGCTGGTTGTGGCCACCTAAGGCTAAAACTTTGGGTTTATGTGGGGCTGAGCTCAGCTCCCAGATTGCTGTGTTGGCTGTTTCCTGCTGGCCTGCCAGGCTGTCCTCAGTGGGAGGTTAGCTTCTCTCTGTCATTTTGTGGGTTCTGTAGCTCCAAAGTTTGTTCAGAGTCACCTTTTACATGAATTGGAGGAGGTGGGAGCTGGAGCCCCATGGAAGTCTTGTTTCTACTCCACCATGTTGACCCAACCCCAAGAATGATTTTTGAGCTTGCAAACAGTTCATATTCCCTTTTGAGGTTTCAGATGTAGGTATAGTGTCAACACTGTCTTCTTCTGAGTTTGAATCTTGCTCATTCCTGTCTCAATAGTAGGATTCTATTGTCTTTGTTTTCCTAGTTTACTTCTTTGTTGTGATTGCCTTTTTTCCTGGTTTTTAAAGTGAATCTCTACTTCTGGAGCACAGGGGACTCTATCCCAAGTTTCTTGTGCTGGGAGCTAGGGGCCTGCTTACTGGTTTTTTGTGCAGTGGCCTCTGGTTCTGCCAGCTAGAAGTTATATAATGCTGCAGCTCACCTGGTGCTGAGCTGGAGTTGGCTGGTGTGTGTCAAGGACTGTAGTGAGGTGATGTCTTTCTGATTTTCCCCCGGGGTTACCCTGAAGCTCACAGCATGAGGTGTGGGGGAGGGGTGGTCTGGCTGCTGGGAGTCTCCTTTTCCCTTAGGGCTGTGCTACAGCATGGATAACCTCAGGCATTGTCTGCAAAGGTATGTCCCTGCTTTTTTTTGGCTCCACCCCTTGAAGAGTTTTCTTATAAGGAATTCCTTACAATGATGAAATCACACCTTTGATTAATAAAAATATGGAAGACAGATTTCTGATATTATATTTAAATTTGGGATTTACCAGCCATCTGTAGATGATGCTGATGTCTGGGAATGGGACAAAGAAAAAAAGAATGAATAAAACCTTTATTAAGCACTTAATATGTGCAAAGCATTGGGTATACAAATAGAAAATTAAGCCAGTCCCTGATTAATGGAGTTCATGATCTAATGGGGGAGATAGCACATATAGAAGGTTTCAACTGCAGGTCAGATGGAAAGGCCTCATGGTCCTTAGAATGAAGGCCAGAATAGATACTGACACTTCTCCTTAAGGTCATTTCCACTGATAAAATCATTTAAGTTACTGAGGTTGAACTCTTTGGTGGTACCAAGGTCTTTGGCATCAAGCACTTTCTTTTCCTTTCAGGGTCTTCAGTAGCTGTAGCTGAAGCACCTGCAGGAGCAATCACCAGGCTGTATTTACATAGGGTTTACTTCCTGGGATGATGGATGCAGACACTGGGCTGAAAACAGTCTCAAGGTTCTTGGATTCAGGGTCTCAAGTTGTCTTCATTAACATCTGAGGGGAGATGGTGGTTCAGGGGTTATGGGGGTAGGTTGACTTGCCTGTCACATGCTCCCTCGTTGTCTCCCTCCTTCCCCCTCCACCTCTCTGGCACCTTACTGCTTAATCTAGGCTGTCTTGCCTTTCCTGTGTGTGACAGTTTTATATGGCTGGCCCCTTTTCCCATAGTGTTCACTTTCCCCAGATGATGACTGTGAGGTCTGAGCTACATGTGGGACTGGTGGTTTGGTGGTGTTGGCCTTCCTTGGGCTCCTATGCCTATCTACCTGTTGGTAGTAATTGGCCAGCCATCGTTGCTGGTAGTGATGAAAATGATTTACCTTCTCAGTAATGGCTGTGGTGTCTGTTCTTGCAGTAGTTCTAGTGGTTGCATATTCCTAGAGCTCTTGGGCTCAGGGTCCTTGTCTGTCTCCATCAGGTTCTGAGAGGAGATGATGGTTAATGTGGGTTGACTTTCCTGGTACATGGTGATTCATGTCCCTCCCTGATGATGTCTTGCTGCTTCATCTATATTGGCTTGCCTTCCCTATGTGTGACAGTTGGCAGACAGTAGAGATGGCTGGCCCTTTCTCCATAGGAGTTATTTCCTCAGATGTTGGCTGCAAGGGTCGACACTGGCAAATGGAGAAATCTCTGACTCATGGTTATACTTTAATACATTTATCAAGTAGTGTTTCTTGAGCTCATACTATATGTGAGGCACTGTGTGTGTGTGTGGGGGGGGGTGTTTAGGGGGATATAAGAGTTATATGATTAAAGTCTTCTTTTCTCTAGGCTAAGCATCTTCAGGTCTTTCCACCTATTCTTATTCCCTCAATATCATGGTCACCCCACCCCCACCCCATGGGCACATTGTTGTTCTTCATTGGCACCCAGCGCTGGACAGAGTCCTTCAGTTTGGTCTGCTCAAGGCAGAATACACTGGCACCATCACCTCCCTAGTCCTGAACACTGCACTTATTTCAGTACAACTAAATATTGTATTAGCTTTTTGGCCTTGGTGGGGCACCATGGACCCTTGACCCTTACTGAACTTGTGCTATCATTAAACCCCCAAGATCTCATTGACATAAGGTCTTTTCTAGCACATGTACTTCAGAGTGTACCTGTGAAGTGACTTTTTGAACCCAGATATAAGACTTAACATTGATTCCTTTTAGCTTTCTTTTGATGGGCATATCCCATCTTTTCATTGAGGAAATTGAAAGGCTTTGAAGGTTAGGCAGCTCATACATCTTTTTACTCACTATAGTGTCTAGCACAGCGCTTTATACATAGTAGGTTCTCACTGATTAGTCTGTAGCCCATTAGAAAAAGCTGTGTGGGAGGATAGGTACAGGCACATTAGTCCACTTATGTTTCAGCATGGGACTTCTCCTGCCTTCTCCCCTTATAGGTATTCCATTTCAGCTCAGCCAAGCAGGATTATTTTATTGCAGGAATGTTATATCTGAGGTTCTGAATCACCAGGAATTGTGATACTTCTTTATGTTCTAACATCCATCCAAGCTCCTCAGAATCACTACCAATCTTCCAACTCATTATAGATCCTGAAGCCAGACAAATATATGGTTCACTTGACTTTTTAAGAAGCGGTCCTAGGTGATGTAGCATTGGACTTGGACTACGGTTGGCTGCATTATTAGGAAAAGAGAAACAAATATTTTACAAGTACAAGAGGTGGGTGGATATCAAATATTAACAACGGCCGCCAAAGCTGCTAATTAAAAGAAACATATGTTTGGGTAAGAGGCGATATGTGAAATGCTTGTGTAACCTTTTACTTTGAACATAGAAAAATAGACAGTGGAAATTCTCTGGGGGCTTGGGTGGAGGCAGTAGGGATGTCTCTTGAAATTGATTAAGCAGATGCTATCAGTTTGGAATAAATAGTAGGAGAAGGAAAATTAATTTCTGTTCTCCATAGTGCTTCCTGGCTCTGCATGGTTTAATTAGATATGGTTGCTAAGAGCTTGTGGGCTTTACTGTGCATGGCTGATGAAAGCATGGGGTGAGGGGGTACTGGGTAGCAGGAGAATTTTAGATTCCCCATCCTAACTGAAAATTATTTTTCTTTTCCATAGAGAAGAAGAAGAGCATTTATTAAGTGCCTACTATGTACCAGGTACTTTCCAAGGGAAGAGGAAGGGAGGGAAGGGAATAAGCATGTATAGATCACCTACTATGGGCCAGTTACTATGCTAAGCACTTACTCATTTGCTATCAGTAGATATCAGTGAGTAAATCTCTTTTGTCTGTTAGGTTTCTTCACAACAACATTGTGAGCTTAACAGTACTCATAGTATAATTCCAATTTGATAGATGTTGAAAATGTGGCTCAGAGAGAAGTAATAGTCAGTTAGCAAGTATTTACTAATCACAATAGCAAGACTAAGTGAGGCAGTGGATAGAGCAATTTATGGTCTGAGATTTGCCTGGGGCAAATTTGACCCCAGGGTCATTGGTTAGAATGTGTCAGAAGGACTTGAACTCAGGTCTTCTTGGTTTTAAGGCCATTTGTCCCAACTATGGTTGTTCTGTGTCTTGCCTGCATTCTGTGGTAGCCTAAAAATATTTGTTAAATTAAATTCAGAACTTGTCTATGTAGGTTCACCCATGCAACCTTTACTCTCAGCTCCCTAGGAATGCAAGGTTGTCTCAGAGTTGGCTGGAGAGGCTGGGTTAATTAGCCCACAGATAAGCAAAATTGAACACAGTAGGAAAGAGGCCTTTGTTTATTGGCTTCACATGCATGTAATGTTAGCTGGTTAATTCTATTCTGCTTAATTGATTTCATATTTGATGGGAGAGAGAACATTTGTAGATTATATATCTAGCTCATTATCTAAAAACTTCACACAACCTGGCCACGGAGGCATTTTTATTTGGGACAACAAGAGGTGAGCGTGGTTGCAAGAGCCGGCACGCATAATGATGCTGAGATACAACAATTAATTTTCTCACCTAAATAGAAAAAAAAAAAGCAGGCAGCAAATCTGGGTGCTCACCTATTAATCATTTAGCTATTGAAAAGGAACACCCAGACAAGTTAATTGCCAGAATGTGAAAGTCAGCAGACTAATCCGATTAAACATGTAAATGGGCCAGTGGTGTTCATTTTCAGTGTCCTTTTTGCGCTAATAATTAAATGATGGATTTGGAAATTAATTGCTCCATAGAGTCAGTTGCTGATTGAAGAAAGAACACATTCCCAAGCCAATAGAGTCCCGGGCGGATCCTGGATTTGCCAGTTCCTGGGACTTGCTGGTATGGTGGAAGCAGCTCTCCATTTCAAGTCAGATCTCCTAGAGGCAAATCATGGCTCTGATGTTAATCACCTATGTGACCTTAGGCAAGTCATTTAACCTTTGTGTTTCCATTTCCTTATCTCAAAAGATGAGATTGGACCAGAACAGGGGTTATTAACCTTGTGTGCTTGGATGGGTTGGGAGTGATGGTGGTGATGATAGAGGGACCAGTCTTGTAAAGCCTATGGACTTTATAAGCCTATGGACTGAATAATGTTTTAAAATACATTAAAAAATAGGAGCATAAGGGAAACCAATACTTATCAAAATATTAGAAAAGAAAAATAGATAAGTTCATGGATTCCCCCAATTAAGAAACCTTGGATTAGATATTCTCTTGGCCCCTTTGAACTGTATCTCTGATAAAATCTTTTCTTCTTCTTCATGGCTTAATCTCTACAGAAGCAGGAACTAATTCTTATTTATCCCCATCGCTACCATTAGGAATTTCCAGACTCTACTCGGAATGGTAGGAATACAACTTATTTCACCAGTTTTTCTACCCTGATGTCCAAATCTGGGGCTTGAGCCAGAGGACCTCAGTTTGAGTCCCTGGGACTTCCACTTCTTGGGTGATCTTGGGAAGGGAAGGAAGGAGTATTTATAAAGCACTGTGTGCCAGGCACTGTGCCAAGCACTTTTTACAAATATGATCTCTTAGCAACCCTGTGAGGTAGTTGCTATTATTATGCCCATTTTACAGGTGAATAAACTGAGCTTGAGGGAGGTTCAGTAATTTGCCCAGGGTTCACATGGCTAGGAAGCATTTGAGGTCTGATTCGAGCTCAGGTCGTCTTGACTCAGGGCCATCATTCTACCCTCTATGCCATCAGCTCCCTTTATACCTCCTTACTTTCTCTATCCTCTCTGTCTCTATCTCTCCCTTTTTCTTGGCTTGTGTTTCATCATCTCCAAAGTGAAGGGGGTGGACCAGATGATCTCAATCTAAGTCTTCCCAATTCTTCATTAAGGTAGGAGGAACTCAGTAGCACAAAGAAACCTATCTCTGACAGGGCAAACACCTCCAGAGAAGGCTTTCTCAGTGGACAAGAGGATAGTGGAACAAATCTGATGAGAGATGCCAAGAGACTGATGTCAGAATGCAAACAAGAAGCAAAATTTCTCTAATCTTACTGGTGTAGTGACAGCAGATCACTGGGAGGAATTGTGTCTGGTCCAAGAGGAAGGGAACAGGATGATGTGATTCATTTTTCCAGGTGAGTCTTCCCTACCGATGAATCTTCTGAAGTTGTCTCTCTGTTTGTCTGTCTCTCTGTCTCTCGTCTATGAACTCATATCATGCTGTTGCACATAGCACTTAAAATGAACTATGGAGGAGTGATTAGAGTTGGCGCTGGAGTCAGGCAGTCTTGAATGTGAATTTTACCACTAATATTTACTAGCCATGTGACTATGGGAAAGTGACTTTAATGATCTAAACTTCTTATCTCATCTTTAAAATGGGGATGATGATAAATGAGATGTCTACTTAGGGAATGCTTTTCAAATAATCAAGTGGAATACATTTAAAAACTACTGTTCTTATTACTCACTAAATCCAGGAAGTTATAGGACCTCCCTGAACTTTACTTTTCTTATTTGGGAAATGGGAATAATAATTTATATATCACAGATTATTGTGAAGAAGCCACTTTGACAGCTTTTCCCTGACTCCTTGCTCATAATCCTGAGGGAATGCTCAGGAGACAGTGAAGTCAGACAGCAATAACTTTTTGACGTCTTTAGTAACATAAGTACTCCAAAGTCCTTGAAACACATTGTAGCCTGGTATAAACATGTGTTTCAGTAAAAGGGGATTATGTGAATATTTTAGAGAATAATGAATTACACCTAAGGTAGAGAACCTTATGAGGGGAACAGCCAGGATGAAGGGACTTTAGGTCATGCCATAAAGGGATCTGCTGAAGTAAGTGGGGATGGTTAATCTGGAGAAGAGAAGACTTGGCAGTTTAGGGGGAGGCTTGAACTGTCTTTGATTACTTAAAGAGTGATCCCTTTCCTTTACATGGAATAGGGATTAGATTTGTGCATTTTAGCTCCAAGGAGCAGAACTAGAAGCTATGGGTAGAAGTTTCCAAGTGCTTAATTTGAATTCAATGAACTTGGTGGCTTAATGCACTCTTTTTTTTTCTTTTTGGAAGGGGGGAGGCAGGGTAACTGGGGCTGACTTGCCCAAGGTCACATAGCTAGTAAGTGTTAAGTGTCTGAAGCTGGATTTGAACTCAGATCCACTCAGGTCCTCCTGACTCCAGGGCCAGTGCTCTATTCACTGCGCCACCTAGGTGCCCCAGCTTAATGCACTCTTTCCCAACTGCTGGGTATGGGTACTTTGCTATGCAGTAAAGAGGGATCTTAAGTTTCTTTAAGGTCAGCCTTTGACCAGTGAGATGAAGAAAGGTAGGGAATGGGGTATGAAAGATGATGAGAGACTTAAGGTAAAGGTGACCATAATGTCTTAGAGGGGTAATAATAGCAATGATAAGGATAAAAATATTAATAATAACTAACATAGTACTTTAGTGTTTGCAAAATGCTTTGTGAGTAGTTTCTGATTTTATTCTCACAAAATGAAATAGGATAATGACCTGTGTGGTTTTCTGGTGTTTCCAAAGTCAATTGTATACTATAGTAGAATTTCATTAGAATGTAAATGCCTTGAAAGCAAGACCTATTTGATTTATTATTATTTTTAGTTCTTTGTAGTTTTAACACATAAAACAGAACCTGGCATATAACTGATGCTTAATAAATGCTTGTTGAATTATTTGAATTGGATGTAATAGTGGATAGTATGCATAGAGCCATTAGCTCATAGGAGAGATGGAAAGATGACCCCCGGTTCTCAACTATCTTAAATCTCTTGGTTTATTGGAATTAAAACTGAACAGGATCCCCTAGGTCATTACTAAATCTCTCAAAATGGGCCCATGTTGTGGCTAAAATCCAAGTATCAGATATAATTTTTAATAGGGAAGAACAATTAGCAAATCACATCACATGCCTTAATCACAGCAGACTGTATAGGAAAGATCAGCTTTTTGGTTTTCACTTACTCTATCTGTTCCTCAGTTTCCTTTTTAATAAAAGGAGAGGGGGCGGCTAGGTGGCGCAGTGAATAGAGCGCCGGCCCTGGAATCAGAAGGACCTGAGTTCGGAGCTGGCCTCCAACACTTAATCCACACAAACAAAAACCTAGCCCTGTAACCTTGGGCAAGTTACTTAACCCCAGTTGCCCTAAAGGGGCGGCTAGGTGGCACAGTGAGTAAGAGCGCCGGCCTCGGAGTTTGGATGACCCGAGATCAGATCCGGCCTCAGAAAATGAGCACCCACGCATAAATAATGACTAGCCGTGTAACCTTGAGCAAGTTACTTAACCCCAATTGCTTAAAAAAAAAATGATAATAATAATAAAAGAAGAGGACTAGCCTATAGGATATTTAAGATTGTTTGTAGTTCAGCATCCTATTGAAATATACTTATCACATCTAAATATACTTACAGAATGCAAACATGTTTTATATTTTTATAGCCACTGAGTGGTTTGTAACAGACTGAAGAGTATTAGCTAAATAGACTCCTTATTAGTCTGAAGTACATGTAAATAGAAGATAATTAATGGATTTGATAATTATTCTTCCTAGCCCTCTTTTGTCTGACTAACTATAATACCTACACAATGTCCAAAGAGATGTTAATAGATACAGGTTTTCAGTTTGGATTGCAAATGACTCAGAGGTAATGTCAAAGTTTCTGCATGCTCTAGAGAGGATATGAATTCCCATCCTCACCCCACCAGAAAAGTTCAGGTATTTAGTGTGATGATTCCTACTCTTAGGCAGATTGTGTTAGCATTGCTGATGGACAGGCTTGAGAAGACAGTTCTTTTTTGGTTCTCAGCATTAGCTCTGTGCTGCATTGCAGGGTTCCTGGGGATATTGTATGTTTGGACTGCATGTGTCTCTCCATTCAGGCTCCCATCATTGCTTCTCTTGGGGGAGGAAGAAAGGTGAGTCATGCCATGAGCTATAGTTTCCTAAGGACCAGCTCAGTGCTTTGCAATGTTTTAATGGGAAATCTAGAGAATTTGACATTTAAGCTTTATTTTGCCTCCAGCATCTCCTTTATCAAAACTGGTAAATGAGTTTCCCTGGGCTAGGAGAGTGAAAGTTCAAAGTCCCAAAGAGGAAGAGGAGTTCCTTTTCTAAAAAGACTTTAGCACTTAGAGTACCCTTTTGTTCCCATTGATAAAGTCCATTGGGATTCAAATGGGGCTGCTAGTCTAGGCCTTTAAACCCACATCACTCTGGCTTTCACTAATTGGCCTATTTTAAGCTCCTGCCCACACCTCTTGATTTGGGTTTAGTAAATTGAAAATGTAAATAGCAACAGTTTGACTCTGGAAACTCAGAGGGTCTTCCCCTCCCAGATTGATTTTTTGGTGGAGGCAAAATGGGCCATCTTTTACCTCAAAATTCTCACCTACCCTTTAATTACTAAATGGGTGTTTCCTTAGACTCACTGAGGCCTGGGAAAGACCTTAGCTTAAAAAGGTCAAGGTCCCCCACTGCTTCCAAGGCCAGTGGTCTTGACCTTTGTCTTGCCACTGAATTCTGATGACTCTGGAGCAAAGAGTGAGGCTGGTGACTTTGCACATTTAAATCCAATTCACTGGCAAGTCAAGACATCACTCTTCTGATGTGTTTGGTTCTCTTAGATCAAGTAACAACAAGAAGCCCCTCTGTCCTTTCTGTGCTGTGTTTGTATTCCATAATCTGCCACAGAGTACAATCTGCCATAGACTAGAGATGTGATACAGTGGAGAACTCTTTGGTTTTTGGGACTCAGAGGATATCTTCCATCTCTCCTATGAACTACCTCCTTGACCACAGGGGAGCCACTTAACCTTCTCTAACCTCCAGTTTTCTTCTCTAAAATAAGAGGGATTTGGACTATGAACATGGGAGTTGCTTTTCAGCTTGGAATTTATAAAATTTCCATGGAGAGGGGTATAAATATTCATGCTTTAAGCATTCATGAGATATTCTCCTAAAGCAATGCTTAACATATTCCACTTTGAAATCTTATCTGTGTATATGATCTCTCCCTCACTAGTTGACAAGTTAGGAGGAAGGAGCAAAGTATCAGAGATTTTGAACTGCAGATGCCTCTGAGTTCAATCTCCTCCTTTTATAAGTGAGGAAACTGAGGCCTAGCGAGGTTAAGCCATCTGTCCTAGGTCACTCAGAGACAAAATGGCAGTGTGCTAGGACTGTGGCTTCTTAGATTCTGATTTCAGTGTTTTTTGTACTGTACCTCATTGCTTCCCCTATTATGCCTCAATGAACTATCATCCAGTCTCTAGCACAGTGGATCTCAATAAGTGTTTGCTGTTACTGTTAACATGCTTGTACTTCTGAGGGGTCATTATTAGGAGAGCACACAGAGAGAGGTCATAAGGAACTAAAATATTGAGGTTCCATCTTCTGGAAACTTTGGCAGCCCAGGAAATAGGCTATGTTGCAATAGGCACCCGGCCTGAGGTCAGCAGAGACGGTTTGAATCCCACCATAAATGCTTACTAGTGGTGTGACAATGGACACTTTAACTCTCTGTAACTCAGTTTCCTCATTTATGAAATGAAGCTGATGATACCTACATTAGATGCCTCACAGGATCATAGAATTTAGAAATTGTAAGGGGGTATCATCAACTAGCAAGCTAATGTGCAATGCAGGATCTTTATGCCAAAGAAAATCACTTCTCTGGTCCCCTAAAATCCAAAGAGATAAGGATTCAGTAAGATTAAAAAGTGCATGACTGGGTTGTAACTAGAATCTTACAATGGGTCATCTATGAGGACTTGGGCTTTGTTACAGGTAGGGTGGAAGAGTGCCCCCTGGAGGAAGTCCAATTAGAGACTTCTTAGCCATCTTGATTGGGGCGGGGGGTGGTGTTCAGATGTTTTACTTCATCAGATCTTTTTTTTTTCTACCTGTAGTCATGGTTGTTGTTTGGTCATTTCCAGTTGTGTGACCCCTTTTTGGGGTTTTCTCAGAAAAGAAATTGGAGTGGTTTGCCATTTTGTTCTCCAGCCCATTTTACAGATGAGGAAATTGAGGCAAACATGGTTAAATGATTTGTCCAGGTCACACTGCTAATAAGTGTCTGAGTACAGATTTGAACTTAGGTCCTCCTGACTCCAGGTCCAGTGCTCTATCCACTATACCACCTACCTGCCCAACATGGAGGAGGAATAAGTTCAAAAGTTGATAAGTAGAAAAACAAAAATGAAACAATCTCTGTCCCGACAAATTTCTTATTTCCTTCAAAATTCATTCCCAGGCATCACTTTCCTGATGTGCCTTTTCTTAGTTTTCCCATATGCTGTGCCCTACTCCCTCAAATTCCCTTGCATTTATTTTGCATATACTAACCCATGAATATAGCATCCCTGATAGAATGCAAGATCCTTGAGGGCAGAGAGCATTTCATTTCTGTCTTTGCATCTCTAGAACCTAGCACAATGCCTGGCACATAGAAATACCTATTGGTGGATTGGGGAATATACAATATAAAAGACATAGGACACAGGCTAGGGAGGGAAGGAGGCAAAGAAATGATCAAAGAACACAGGGTATTTGAAAAAAGAGAAATAGCTGTCGGGAGAGGGAAGTGAGATCATTAAGAGGTTGTATATTCATAGTGCAGAGGTAGAAAAGACTTTCATGGGCATTGGTTCCAACCTCCTCATTTTATGGAAGAGAAAAGAGGAGCAGAGAGGACAAGTCACTCATACCTGATCACGTAGCTAAAAATAACTGAAGGAGGATTTAAACCTTGTTCTTTCTCACTCTAAGTCTAGTGTTTCCCACTACTCTAGCATGGCTCTTATCAATGCATGCCTGGTCTATTGTAATATCCTACTGGAGCATGGATAGGTGTTGTTGTTCATCCTTCATTTTTGAAGAGGACTACTGATATCACGATCTGATGTCTTGACTTGTGAATAAATTGGATTTGTGAGGCAGAATTGCACAAACTTGTCAGTCTCATTGTCACTTCCAGGGTCATTGAAATCCAGTGGCAAGACAGAAGTCGAGACTATTGGACTATTGGCAATGGCCCAGGATGCAGTGGATGACTTTGGCTTCTTCCAAGTCTGATCAAGCTCTAAGTGCTCCACAAAGCTTGCCCCAATTGCCTTCTTGGTTGTAGGAACAAATTGGTTTTGTCTGTCTGTTCTGCTGGAGGAAATCTTACTGTGCTTGGGGATAGACATCACCCAAATTCACTGACAGGTTTGAGGTCAATTACCTAAACCTGGCTTAGCCCATCTGCCAAAAGAAGGTTTGCCAGGGTGTGGCTACTGAGAATGTTACAGCTTCTTTTTTTTTTAAAATTAAATTTTATGTTTAATTTTAGTTTATATCATTCATTTCCACAAGATTTTGAGTTACAAATTTTCTCCCCATCTTTCCCCTACCTATAACTCCAAAACAGTGATCCCACTGTATACCCCTTCACCCAATCTGCTTTCTCCTATATCCTCCCCCATCCATCCCCCCTCTGACTTTCCAGTAGGGCAAGATGGATCTCTATACCCCAGTGGCTGTATATCTCGATTACCAGTTGCATGTTAAATATATATATATATATAGTTTGATTTTAAAACTTTGAATTCCAGATTCTTTCTCTTCCTCCCTCATCACCCATCCTTACTGGGAAGATAGACAGTTCAATATAGGTTGTACATGTGTAGCTACATAAAACACTTCCATAATGGATATATTGTGAAAGCCTGACTATATTTCCCTTCATCCTACCCTGCCCCCCACTTGTTTTATTCTCTACTTTGACCCTGTCCCTTTTCAAAAGTGTGTGCTTCTAACTTCCCTCCTTCCTACATGCTCTCCCCTCCATCATCCCCTTGCTCATCCCCTTTCCCCCTATTCTCCTGTAGGATGAGATACCCTATTTAGTGTGTATGTCATTCCCTCCCAAAGCCAAATTCAATGAGAGTAAGGTTGAGCCATTCCCTTTTGCCTTCCTGTTCTTCCCCTCCAGTGTAAAAGTATTCGCTTATTATGTTCCTTCTTCTATATGAGATAATTTACCCCATTCTGTCTCTCCACATCCCCTTTCATTATATTCCTTTCTCACCTCTCAATTTCACTTTTTAAGTGTCATCCCTTCCTATGGTTTTGTGCCCTCTGTCTATGTATATCTGTATATATATATCTGTATATATATATATATATATATATACACACACACATATATATATACATGTATACACACACACACAGAGTCACATATGTATTCATATGCCCATATACACTCCTATATAGACATAGATGCATGTATACATATGCCTATATATACATATGCCTATATAAACATATGCCTATATATATATTTTTTTCCCTTCAACCATTCTCATGCTGAGAAAAGTTTCATATGTTAGAATGATCATTTTTCCATGTAGGAATATAAATAGTTCAACTTTGATAAGTTCCTTATTATTTCTTTTCCCTGTTTACCTTCTCATGCTTCTCTTGCTTCTTCTATCTGAATGTCAAATTTTCTATTCAACTCTGTTTTTTTTTTTTTTCATCAAGAATGTTTTAAAGTCCTCTATTTCATTGAATGACCATATTTTCCCCAGAAACATTATACTCAGTTTTGCTGGGTAGGTGATTCTTGGTTTTAATCTCAGCTCCTTTGACCTCTGGAATATCATATTCCAAGCCTTTCAATCCCTCAATGTAGAAGCTTCCAGGTCCTCTGTTATCCTGATTGTGTTTCTACAATATTCAAATTATTTCTTCCTGGCTGCTTGTAATATTTTCCTCTTGAAGTGGGAATTCTGGAACCTGGCTATAATATTCCTAGGAGTTTTCTTTTTGGGATCTTTTTCAGGAGGTGATTGGTGGACTCTTTCAACTTCTATTTTTCCCTTTAGTTCTAAAACATCAGGGCAATTTTCTTTGAGAATTTCTTGAAGGATGATTTCTAAGTTCTTTTTTGATCATGGCTTTCAGGTAGTCCAGTAATTTTTAAATCCTCTCCCCTGGATCTATTTTCCAGGTCAGTGGTTTTCCCAATGAGATATTTCACATTGCCTTCTATTTTTTCATTTGTTAGATTTGTTTAATAGTATCTTGATTTCTCACAAAGTCACTAGCTTCCATTTGCTCCAGTCTAATTCTGAAGGAATGATTCTCTTCAGTGAGCTTTTGAGATTCTTTTTCCATCTGGTAAATTCGGCTTGCTAAGGCATTCTTCTCCTCATCGGCTTTTTTTTTAGCCTCTTTTGCCATTTGAGTTAGTCTATTTTTTAAGGTTTTATTTTCTTCAGTCAGGTTATTGACTCTCTTTTCATGATTTTCTTGCATTATTCTCATTTCTTTTCCCAATTTTTCCTCCACTTCTCTTATTTGGTTTTCAAAATCCTTCTTAAGCTCCCCTATGGCCTGTAACCAGTTCATATTTTTCTTGGATGCTTTTGATGCAGGAGTTCTGACTTCGTTGTCTTCTTCCTGTTCCATGCTTTGATCTTTTCTGTCCCCCAAAAAGGAGTCCAAAGTCGAATTTCTGTGCTTGCTTTGCTTCCTTTGCTTGCTCATGTTGCCACTCAATTACTTGACTTTTGAGCTTTTTGCCACAGGATAACTCTGCTTCCAGAGAGGAGAGCTTTGTCCCAAATTGCTGGGGTTTTCACAGCTGCCAGAGCTATTAATTGGATGCCCTCTCTGAAGCCTCAACATGCTCTGGCTCACTGGTCACACACCCCAGGACCTACACTCTGCATTGCAATCCATATCCAAGCAGTTCAAAGCAAGAGTGATTATCCCCCTCAGAATGGTTTCTTGGTCCCCCTACAATCTGCAACCCAGGAACTGTGAAGCAGCCATGTAGCTGTGGCCACAATGCCTCAGTTGCTTCTCCCTCCAGGTGGCAGAGGCTGGACCACACTCCCGGACTCCCTGTTCTCAAAATCTACACAGACCTTTTGCTTTGCCTTTGGTGTCTCTGCATTGATAATTCTGGAAACCACCACAGCCTCTGGTGATCTATTTTCCTGACATCCCTCTAGCTGAGGCTAAAACCATAGGCTCAGGTGGGGCTGGGCTCTGATCCTAGTGTGCTGTGATGAGCCCTTTCTGTCCACCTGCCAGGCTGTCTTCAGCAGGAGGTTTATTTATCTCTGTCACTTTGTGAGTTCTTTAGCCCTAAAGTTTAATTAGAATCGTTTTATAGAAACTTGAGGTGGTTATGTGGGGAGCACAGGCAGTTTTCCTGCTTCTATGCTGCCATCTTGGCTCTGCCCCCCCATATTACTGCTTCTTGGATCCACAGGTAAGAGTTAGATGACAGGTGGACACTAAAGATAGGTGAGCAGCTCCCTAAAGGCTTGGCAAGTGCTCACACAAGAAGTGTGGCTACCTTATAACCCCTCTCAATAGATAAGGATATTGATGGTCTCATAGTTCCACCAAAGTTGGAGTTGGATGAGGGTAATGAGCTTCCTAGAACTTGAGTGACTTACCCACAACTACTTGGGATAGGAAGTGATAGCAGTAGGACCAGACCACCTGGTTCATTAGGCCTTGATGGATGAACCTTATCTTACCTGGAACAAAGTCCTAGTACCACTTCCCTATAGTATTGCTACCACTCCTACCTTACTCTTCCCCCATCCTCTCTTTTTATTCTATTTTCCCCCCCAAATTAGAATGTCAGCTCCCTGAGGAAAGGGTTATCTTACTTGCTTTGCTTAGCATCACGTTCAATAAGTGTTTAATAAATGTTTCGTCCATCAACTTTTGTACTTAACTCCACTCCATGATTACATGTAGAAAAAAAGAAAATATTTTATTAACCAAAACACAGTAACCTCAGATCGGAATGGTTAATAGAAACCTCACTTACTTCATCCTATCTCCATTCTTTTATTCAACTTGGAGCCAAGTACTGGGGCTCCTGCCAGTTGGAGTGACACACCAGGGGTATCAAACCTGCTCCCCACACTCTCTAGTGAGGCTGGAACTAAATTAAAATGTAAATGGGAAATCCTTCACAAAATAAAAAAATTAAAAATAAGATTGAGTCCAGATAATGTTAATTTGTGGTTTTCCAAGTCAGTGTTTGGCCATAGGGATCATTATGTACTGTTGTTTATATTTGAGTTTGACAGTATTGGTAAAGTGGATAGAACCCAAAATTTGGATTCAGAAAAACTGGATTTCCATCTCTCCTCTCATGTATAAGGCCTGATCTTAGGCAAAGCATTTCTCTTTTCTGGGTCTCAGTTTCCCATTCTATAATATGTGTGCCAGGATAGACATTTTCTAAGGTGCCTCCCAACTCCAAATGATCTGATTCCTAGAGTCCTCTCCTTCCCCTTAAAATGACCTGTCTGTCATTACCTTCATTACCCCTCTGCTCTGGGAGTGGAGCTGGGCCAAAAGGTAGAGTATGCCTTAGCAGATGGAGACAGACATTCAGGGAGCTAGAAAATGATCAGGTTTGCTTATCTGCCCTTCCCATGTCCTGGTTCCTCAGAAGCCTCATCCTCCAGCCTTTGTGGAGTCATGATGTGAAACTGTCTTCAGCAATAGCCCCTTTTCTCAGAGAGCTTAGCTGTTTTCAATTTCTTTTTTTTTTTTTTCCCAGAGTGACATTTCTCTGCTTGCTGAGTGAATATCCTGGCCCCAGGTGGCCTAGCTCTTTCATTACTTGGAAAATCCCCAAACTCTAAATCATAAAGTACCACAGTTAAACAGATTTCTATCTAGCCTGACACCCCCCACCCCATCCTTTTTCCCCTCCCAACAAATGCATAAAAGCATTAGGGGATAACGTTAAATGTCATGGTTGCTGGACTGATTTCCCACAGAATTGTTATTTTTTTAAGGGCCTGCAAAAGCCCAGCTGAGGCAGGAAAAACCTTGACGGTCCAACAAGAAGCAGGAACTTCTGTTGTCTGGTTCCCCTGGCTCCCCTAGAACATGCCTAATCTTTTTGTTGCTAAAATTCAGTCTCTTGCCTTACTTCAGGTTAGTTGGCTCTTTGAACAGGAGCTTCCAAATCACATGGATGAAAGAATGTTCCTGAAAGAGATCAGATTCTTCCAAGAGTGCATTCTGCCCTGGCTATGTCTCAGGCCATATCCCTTGAAAGCAGTAAAGTCCATAGACTAAAGGGACTAGGGAGAGGAGTCCATTCTAATATAACCTTTAGCTGGTAGGGTGATGCTTTTCTGTTTTGAAAATTACATTAATAAATATCATTTTCTTTGATTTTCAAAACAATCTGGGAGGTATGGATAGCAGGTTGGTATTACCAAACCAATTATTTTTTTGGTCACCATCAAACATTTATTGAATATCTTTTATTAGCAGATGCCTGAGAGTCACGTTCTACATAAACCTTACCAACTAGTAGTAGTGTAGCACAGCTTTTCCCGGCAAATTACTGTGCAAGTTGTATTTATTTTGTATGTATATGTGATCATGTTTATATTTTATCTTTCTATATAGGCATGTATACATTTTTACATATATAGAAAGATGCATTTCTATAGATACATATAGGTATATGTTTCTATATACAAATATACTTATGTATGTATACACATGTGTATGTGTACCTGTATTTTTATATCTATCTCTATCTATCTATCTATCTATCTATATGCACATTTCTCCAAATAGAATGTAAACTCCTAAAGGGAAGTGACTGCTTCTGACAGTATATCCCTAGTACCTCGTACACAGCCCTGGAGCAGAGTATGCTTGTTGAATGATGAGTGATTGTGATTTTTTTAAATTGATTTTTTGCACTGGTTTCTGACCCTTTTGTTACCCCTCAGCTCCTTAGAGTTTGGTTTTGACCTACAACCGTAACTCATAATTTTGGTGACTAGGGCAATCAGCAATCTGAAACAACATTATAATTTATGATATGAAAAGAATGCAAGAAATTAATTAAGAATAATTCAGTAGGAAGGGAGAAAGAAGTGATCTAATAGTGATTCAGAGGGGGTAGGGTTTTTTTGCATGTAAGTAGTATTTTATTTTTTCCAATTACCTGTAAATGTAGCATTTAGCATTCACTTTTAAAATAAGATTTTGAATTCCAAATTTTTCTCCTTCCCTCTCCCCTTGTTGAGACAGCAAGCAATCGATATAGGTTTTATAGGTGCAATCATTTTTAAACATACTTCCACTTTAGTCATGTTGTGAAAGTAGAACAAAAGGGAAAACACACACACACAAAACAAAAACCAAAAAAAAAGTAAAAACAGTATGCTTTGATCTGCATTCAGATTCCATAGTCCTTTTCCTGGATGTGGATTGTATTTTCCATCATGAGTCCTTTGGAATTGTCTTGGATCATTGTATTTCTGAGAAGAGCTAAGTCTATCATAGTTGATCATTGCACAGTGTTATTGTTACTGTGTACAATGTTCTCCTGGTTCTGTTCCCCTCACTCAGCATCAGTTCATATAAGTCTTTCCAAGTTATTATGAAATCTGTCTGCTCCTCAATTCTTATAGCACAATCGTATTCCATTACATTCATATACCACAATTTGTTCAGCCATTCCCCAATCAATGAGCATTCTCACAGTTTCCAATTCTTTGCCACCACAAAAAGAACTGCTATAAATATTTTGTATATGTAGGTCTTTCCCTTTTTTTATGATCAGAGGGGGTATTATTAACAATTCTTGTTGGGTAGATTGCTCTTTGAACTAATTATTCTGACTAACTATATGCTATGATAGAGGTAGTATGTTTTAGTAAAGATAGAGCCAGTCTTTAGCCAAACAGACCTGGCTCTGATACATCCTGGTTGTTACCCTGGGCTAGATACTTAGCATTTCCATTCTCTAAGCATATAAATAGCAGTGAGGCACCAAACTATGCTGATAGAGGGAGTTTCCTCCTCTGGAGTTCCCTACATCAATGAAATCAAATATCTAGTTGCTAGTCTTAGCTAGGTACTAAGCTCTTTTTAAAAAAAGCTACTAAAGGAGTGCATATTACATTCTTGCCTTCAAAACTTCATTGCTTTGCAAAAGAGTCCTGGTTACTATCCTCTGGGTTCTGCTTTGACTCTGTGCCTTCTGCAGCCTCCATGACTCCTGGCTTCTTGAATTGATCCAAGCTTTGGTTCTTTAGTTTTGGCCCTCCTGTCATTGGTTTATGGGCCCAAATACGACATGGGATGCTACTCAGGGGTTAGCCTGAAAGGGGGAATTTTGAACTTTGATTTCAATTATGATGCCTATAGAGAATATTCCCAAATTGATGTATCTGTCTTGCCACCAAGCCCATCCCTGAACAAGAATCCACTTTATAAGATTACTCCAAAGTAGCCATCCAGACTTTTCTTGAAGACTTCCAGGGAAGGGGAAACCATTGTGTCCCTAGGCAACTTGTTCCACTTTTGGATAGCTTTTGTTATCTGGAAATGTTTCTTATATCAAGTCTAAATTCACCTCTTTCCGTTTTCTACCCACTGCTCTTGAATCTGCCATGTGGGGGCAGCAGAACAAGTTTAAACTCAGTTCTGAAAGTATCTTAGTTTCTCCATGTATAAAATGTAGATAGTAGTATGAATATCAAGATAGTAAGGTACAATGGATCAAACCCTAAATGCTGATTCTAGAAGACCTATGTTCGAGCTTTGCCACTGACGTGTACCAGTGGTGTGACTCTGAACACATCAACTAACCTCTGAGTAATTAGTAATTGTATAAACTCCAAATAGGGTCACAGAATTGGATATGACTGAAACTAGACAACCACAACAACAAGATGAATATATATATATATACATATAATTATATAATCAACATATATATACATATTAGGTATAATATGGAAAATAGACATATATAACATATTTTATAATAAAATACACATATGTAAATTAACCCTGATAATTCACTAAATTAAGTTATAAATCAGTTGCCGATGTGTATACACATTTTCCCACAATATTGAAAGCATATATTTGGACCCAAATCTACTCCTAACAGCTCTAATGCCAGCTTCATAGAGTTGGTCAGGACCAAAGGAAATATGACATATAAAACACTTTGTGAGCCTTTGTTACATACCTTAAATTCTAACAATAGGAGCTATACTTTAGGTCTTGAATCCTTTTCTGTACTCAAAACCACCCTGTTGAATTGCCTATAAGCCAAGGAAAGTAAACTGTTTAGAGAGATCAATTACTAATCTCCATCAGTATATGTATCTTGAATAGACAGCATAGATAACAGGTTGGGCCAGTAGTTGAACAGGAGGAGAGGAGTGGACTGGATTACATTTGCAAAACTGCAAAGCTCTTTTCCTGATCTCAAGGTTTCCATGAAAGCAACAGCCCATCTATCTTTTCAGTGCTAACACATAACAGAGTACTATAGAGACACAAGGTGGCCATGAAAAGACTGTAGCATATAACCAAAGAAGATTGCTGGAGGAGAATAGGAGCAAAAGCTGGCATCAAGCAACTGGATACAACTGGGTAGACAGTGGGCAAGAAGGAGAGATAATTGGTGGGCAGCTAGAGTACTATGAGTACTTTTTCTGTATCAGGAGAGAGTGAGGAAGAGGTCCATTTCATTGGGTTGGGTCCTTTGGGAGAACCTTCTAGGAAGCCATGGTCAAGACTTTCAAAGGTTGATCAGGTATGGAGAAATCTCAATCTGCATTATTATAGCGAACTCTCTCATTAATGAGAACACAGACACTTTTGTGCAATTAAGAGAGTTAAATTCTAGGAGGGCCAAATATATCATGTATCAATTGATATAATAATTTTTAAATAATTTAAATAATATCTGTGCTTTTCTATAATTTACCCTAATTTCTCCTGTCTGTACAATGTACTTTAAATAATATAAGTATGTTACATGTAAGAATTGTATATGATATTTTTATTTTGAAATAAAATTCTTGATCTCTACTAGCTCTAGGAAGTGCAAAAGTACTGATTGTATTGTTTGATGCAGTTTGGTCCTTCAATGTATTCTCAAATTAGACAGAATAAGCTCTTATGGTTTTGCAGATATGTCTGTGATGTGACAGGTGGCAGAACCTACCCCCTGAGCATGTGGGTCTCTTTAGGAACACTTTTTCATACCTGTAGATTGGGGGACTTGCATCCCTAAAGGGAGTTCATCTCAATGATCTCTATAGCCAGGGCTGTATTAAATGCCTATCTTAATGATGAAGGCAGTGAAGGGCTAGGCTATGGTATAGTAATATGGGGGAGAGTAGACTCTAGTTCTTTGATCATCCCTTGGCTGTTTATAGATAGCTCCTTCACAAAGGAATGAAGTCTTTTAACTAGGAGGGAGGTGACCAAAGGAAGAACATCAACTCTACCACTATTTTATTACGGAACAGTGGGGACTCCAGGCAGTGACCGATGAATTTTGTTCAACTCCTGGAATCAAAGGACTACATTGGTGGGGAAAGTGGGTTAGAAGTGGTGACTCTGTGTTCTCCCAGCTGTGGGGTTGGGGAAACCATCCCCCTGAAGCCTAGTTGTTTGCATTTTAAGCTCTGGGAAAAGCAGAGCATTTGAGCTAAAACAGCAGCCAAGTGTCAAGGTGATAAAATGGGGGCTTATAAAAATAGGTCAGGCTGGATTTTTTTCTTGATCTTTTGAATTCAGGATATTAAATCCCTAGGAATTTATGTGGTAGGGGTACAGAAATGCTGTCTCTTCCTCCCCACTCCATTTCTTAAGGAGCAGAGAATAGGTCTTTTTAGCAGATACTCAGCAACCAAGTCCTTTGGTCCTCATTCCATAATCCTAATGCCCATATCCTCCTTGATAACCTTTCACCTGGACTCACAATTGGCATTCTTTTCTTTTATCCCCAGTGCTTGGCATAGTTCCTGGCATAGAAGAGATGCTTAATAAATGCTAGTTAACTGACTGACTATCCTTGGCCAGATATTTTCCATCCATCAGAGCATCTCCCTAGAAGTTGAATCTTCCTATGCACTCCTCAGGCCACTGTTACTAAATTATTCACATATCTTCCATATCTCCATTCCTCATTAGATAAAATTCAAAATTACCCTGGCATTCAGGCCTTCTTCAACTTGACTTTAGCTTACTTTTCCAATAAGATCTCAGATTATTTTCCTTCAAGGGTTTTGCAATCTATTGGTTTCATCGACATAGGGAAGTTCTGGTGAGGAAAATCCCTCTGCCAATGTGGATTAGCACCTGCTCTGCATCTCAGAATCATAGGTTGGTTAAAAAAATTTCTTTTTTTTTTTTTTTTAAAGCACAACACACATCTTTTTATTTTTTTATTTTTTATTTTTTTAAAGCAATTGGGGTTAAGTAACTTGCTCAAGGTTACACGGCTAGTCATGATTTATGTGTGGGTGCTCATTTTCTGAGGCCAGATTCGATCCCGGGTCATCCCAACTCCGAGGCCTGCGCTCTTACTCACTGCGCCACCTAGCCGCCCCTGGTTAAAAAAATTTCTGATGTGAATTACTAACAATTTACTAAATGCTGATTGTATTCTGGGTGGTAAGAGGATATACACAGTTTGAAAAAGGCAAAAATCCTGCCTTCAACTCTTAAATGGAAAAATAGATGAATGGATGAAAATGCATATATACTAGACACTAAGCTCCTTTAGGGTAAAGATTCTATCTTATTTATCTTTGTACCTATCCTTGTGCACGATATTGTTATTAATAATTTTTATTTCTGTTAATAATAATAGTTAATTTTTATGGGGAGCTTTACAATTTACAAAGCATTTTATGCATCTTATTTTAATTGGTCCTCACAACAATTTATTTTCCCATTTTACAGATCAGGAAATTGAGGCTCAGAGAGGATGGTGCTTAATTCATACTTAGACCCCTGAATCTACAGTGTCTTTGCTAACTATCCTTGCAGAATAGATGATTCAGGATGGTTTGGAATGTGTCTTTCCCTGCAAACGAGTTCTTCCCACGACCTGGGAGTTATGACAAATTGCTGTACATTTTGCTGAACTTTTCACAGTGACAGTAGAGTAATCTCAAAGGGTAAATTGGAAGCAGAGCTTTGAAACACTGTGAAGAAGAGGTCTGTTCTATCCAATCACATTCACAGTGAGGTTGAAGGGAAAGGAGATGAAAATTCAATAATTTTTCTACCTTGCTTGAAAATCCCATTTCTTTCTATAGGATAAAATAGGTTGTGTCTATACCCCACCAGAACAAGCAGTTCATTCAATGAAGAAATTCAATCAAACTCATAATCCAGTGTTGTATAGACTCCAAAAGAGGAGGCTGGCTGTACTTTTTTACTTGGAATTAAATTAGATTCAAATATTATTTATAATTTACTACAATTTCTCTTACCTGTGCAAATGTGCCTTAAAAGTGAATAATTATATTACATATATAACTAATCATACATAATTACATTATATGTAACTAAGCATATAATAGTTATATCATATAACTAATTATATATAATGACTACATACAAGATATAATTTTATTTTTAAATAAAATTTTTCATCCTACTATCTCTAACATGTACATAAACACATTTGATGTAATTTGGTCCTTTAGGGTAGTCTCAAATTAGACAGGATAGACTTTTGTGATTTTCCAGGCACATCTGTGATGTGGCAAGTGGCACAATGGGCTCTCTGAGCATCTGGGTCTCTTTAGGAACCTTCTTTCACAACTGTAGATTGGGGGTCTTATATCCTTAAGGGAAGCTAGTCTCAATGATCTATACATCCAGCCTACAATAAATGTTTGCTTTAACAGGGAAGGTAGCAAAGAGCAAGGTTATGGCATGGTGACATGAGACAGAATTGAATGGAAGCATTATTCCCACCCAGAATAACAAACAAAAATAAAATCAGTGAAAAATCCATTGGTCTGTTTTATTTTGTCTTAAGCAAAGGGTTGAATATGACAAATTTATTGAGTATAAAAATCTTCTATCTCACCATTTATCAGTAGACTGTAAACTCTGTGGGCAAGGACCATTTCATTTTCTACTTTATATCTCCCATGTCTAGCACAGTGCCTGCACATAGTAGGTGGTTAATAAATGCTTATTGAATTGTACTGAATGAACATCTCTCTCCTTCCTCCAAGCACCTATTTTTATATTTTATTCTCAAGTGTTAACTATTCTTCCTAAATATATTACCCTTCCCAAGATTATTTGCATTGTAAAAAATGCTCTTACAGACTGAAAAGGCTTTAAAAGGATAGATTTCTATCACTGGGACCAAAAGTGCATATCAAAAACATAATTACTCACTCCAACATTTTACCAAGTGTTATCCTAACAACTATCTTGTGTGATGTTTTAAGTGATGGTTTCTGTCTGGATCCTAAATTTTAATATGGAAGAGACCTAAAACCTCCAGATATAGTCTGATCAAGATAGAGTACGGTAGGACTTTCACCTCCCTAATTCTGGATAGGACTCTTGGTCTCTGACTTATTTTTCTAGTGCTCTGTTTGTTCTTTGACTCTAATTATAATGCTATAACTCTTTGACATCTTGAGTTCTCAAACTTCCATGGTTCTGTCTCCCCCTATTCTCTCAGCTTACTTTATGCTTATGGAAAAAAAATGAGGCCATTTGTCGTGAAGCATCTCTTTTCCCCTCTTCCTCATGTCCTAGTACTCAGGGGCCTACTGTTACTATCTCTTCCTCCATCCTCATCTCACATGATGAAGGGGCCTTACTCCTTCCCAAGACTAAACCCTCTACCTGTTCAAGTCTTCCAACATATTGCACCTTCTGTCATCTTCACTGTAACACTTAATTTTAATCTTTCCCTGCCTACTAGTTCATTTTCTAATGTTTACAAATATGTTCTCATCTCCCCATGCTGGAAAAAACCTAATCTTATTCTTCCATACCTGGTAACTATCATCTAATATCTCTTTGGCCTTTTTCTAGCTAAATTCCTTGACTCTGACTGTTATTGTTGTTCATGCTTCATTCTTTTTTAAAAGTTATTTAATTTTAGTTTTCAGTATGCATTTCCACAAGATTTTGAGATACAATTTTTTCTCTCCATCTCTCCCCTACCCCCACCCCCACCCCCAAATAGTGAGCTTGCTGAATATCCCTTCCCCCAATCTGTTCTCTCTTATATACTCCCCCATCCCCCATCCCTAACTTTCTAGTAGGGCAAGAAGGATTTCTATACCCCAGTGCCTGTATATCTTACTTCCCAGTTACATGTAACATGCATTAATATTTGTTTTTTGGAAATTTTGAGTTCCAGAGTCTTTTCCTTCTTCCCTCCTCACCCACCCTCACTGGGAAGACAAGCAATTCACCATATGTTGTACATTGTAGTTATGTAAAACATTTCCATAGTAGTTATATTGTGAAAGACTAACTATCCTGCCCCCCACTTATTCTATGTTCTACTTTGACCCTGCCCCTTTTCAAAAGTGTTTGCTTCTAACTACCCTCTCCCCCAGTTTGCCCTCCCTTCTATCATCCCCAGTCTTATCCCCTTCGCCCCTACTTTCCTGTTGGGTATATTTCCCTCCATCCTACTCCCCCCCCCAATTTATTCTATTTTCTGCTTTAACCCTGTCCCTTTTCAAAAGTGTTTGCTTCTAACTACCCTCTCTTCCAATCTGCCCTCCCTTCTATCCTTCTCCCTCTTAGCCCCTTACCCCCTGTTTTCCTGTAGGGTAAGATACCCAATTGAATGTATCTGTTATTCGTTCCTTAAGCCAAATTCAATGAGAGTAAGGTTGTCCCATTCCCTTTCACCTTCCTGCTCTTCTCCTCCATTGTAACAGTTTTCTCTTGCCTCTTTTATATGAGATAATTTACCCTAATCTATCTCTCTCTTTCTCCTTTTCCCAATACATTCCTCTTTCACCTCTTAATTTTATTTTAAAGGTATTATCCCTTCATAATCAATCCATCCTGTGCCCTTTGCCTATGTATACATATACACACATATATTCACACACAGACACACACACACATATATTTATACACACATACACCCATATATACATATGTATACATATATACATATATATTCACTTCAACCATCCTCATATTGAGAAAAGTCATGAGTTACAATTATTATTTTTTCATGTAGTAATGTAAATAGTTCAACTTTAATAAGTTCCTTATGATTTTTTTGTCCTGTTTGCCTTCTCATGCTTCACTTGCTTCTTGTATCTGAATGTCAAATTTTCTGTTCTGCTCTGTTTTTTTCATCAAGAATGCCTGAAAGTCCTCTATTTCATTGAATGACCATATTTTCCTCTGAAGCATTATACTCAGTTTTGCTGGGTAGGTGATTCTTGGTTTTAATACTAACCCCTTTGACCTCTGGAATATCATATTCTAAGCCCTATGATCCCTTAATATAGACGCTCCCAGATCTTTTGTTATCCTGATTGTGTTTCCATAATAGTAAAATTGTTCCTTCCTGGTTGCTTGTAATATTTTCTCCTCTCCCTGGGAACTCTGGAATTTGGCTATGTTATTCCTAGGAGTTTTCTTTTTGGGATCTTTTTCAAGAAGTGATTGGTAGATTCTTTCAACCTCTATTTTGCCCTCTGGTTCTAGAATATCTGGGTAATTTTCCTGGAAAAATTCTTGAAGGATGATTTCTAGGTTCTTTTATTGATCATGGCTTTTAAATAGTCCAATAATTTTAAAATTCTCTCTCCTGGATCTATTTTCCAGGTCAGTGGTTTTTCCAATGGATATTTCACATTGCCTTCTATTTTTTCATTTGTTTGGATCTGTTTTATAATATCTTGATTTCTCATAAAGTCATTAGCTTCCAATTGTTCCAATCTAATTTTGAAGGAGTTATTCTCTTCAGTGAGTTTTTGAAATTCCTTTTCCATCTGGCAAATTCGACTTTTTAAGGCATTCTTCTCCTCATTGGCTTTTTGGACCTCTTTTGCCATTTGAGTTAGTCCACTTTTTAAGGTGTTATTTTCTTCAGAATTTTTTTGTGTCTCCCTTAGCAGTCTGTTGACACTCTTTTCATGATTTTCTTGCATCATTCTAATTTCTCTTCTCAGTTTTTCCTCCACTTCTCTTACTTGATTTTCAAAATCCTTCTTGAGCTTCTCCATGGCCTGTGATCAATTCATATTTTTTCTTGGAAGCTTTTGATGCAGGAATTCTGACTTCATTGTCCTCCTCCAGTTCCATGCTTTGATCCTTTTTGTCCATAAAAAAGGATTGTATGATCTGAATTCACTTCCTCATCTTGCCAGTTACTTGACTTTTGAGCTCTTTGCCATGGTAGAACTGTGCTTACAGAATGGAGAGAGTTTTGTCCCAAACTGCTGGGGTTTTCACAGCTGCTGGAGCTATTAGTTGGGTGTCCTCTCTACAGACATCACAAGCTATGGCTCACTGGCCACTCACCCCAGGACTACTACCCAAGACTGTGATCCAGATCCAGAAAGGTTAAAGCAAGAGCAATTACCCTCTGATTGGTTGCTTGGTCCCCCTATGATTTGCAGACCAGGAACTCTGAAAGCAGCCATGCAGCACCCTTGCCCCTCAACCTCCACAGCTTCTTGCTGCTGGGGCTGGACTGAGCTATTCCTTCACCCTTACAACAGAGTTCCTGACTGACTTTTTATTTTCTCTTTGGTGTTTATGAGTTGAGGGGTATGGAAATGGCCACAGCTACTTGTGATTCACTTTCCTGAAGTCTGCTTTGGTTGGTCTGGGCTGTGGTGGGGGCTACCCTGGGGATGGAACCTGGGGTCACTGGGGACTACACATGGCTTCCAGCATGCTACGATAGACCCTTCCTGTTAGCCTGCCAGGCTGCCTTCAGTGGGAGATTTGTTTCTCTCTATCCCTTTGTGGGTTCTGTAGCTTTAAAATTTGTTTAAAGTCATTTTTACAGGTATTGGAGATGGTTGAAGCTGGAGCCCACACCAAGTTTGTCCTTTTACTCTACCATCTTGGCTCTGCTCCTCTTCATCCTTCATTCTTTTTTTTGGGGGGGGGTGCTTTTTGGAGGGCAATTGGGGTTAAGTGACTTGCCCAAGGTCACATGGCTAGTAAGTGTGTCAAGTGTTTGAGACTGGATTTGAACTCAGGTCCTCCTGACTCCAGGGCTGGTGCTCTATTCACTGCACCACTCAGCCACCCCTTCATCCTTCATTCTTGAAGAATGGTCTTGAAGAGGACCAATGACATCTGGAAAATGATATCTTGACTTGCAAGTTAATTGGATATGTGTAAGGCAGTTCTGTGCAAAGTCACTAGTCTCACTTTCTCCTCCAGAACCCTTTGGGTTCAGTTGCAAGATGTAGATCAGGATGACTGGAAATGGCCCTGAACTCTTACTATTCCTTTTATTTATTTATTTTTAGTTTTTGATATTCACTTCCATAAGATTTTGATTTTCAAATTTTCTCCCCATCTCCCCCCCAAGACAGTATGTAATTTGATATAGGCTCTACATATATATTCATATTGAACCTATTTTTATATTATTCATGTTGTAAAGAAGAATTAGAACCAATGTGAGAACTCACCAGAAAGAAGGAACAAGTTTAAAAAAAAAAGAGCAAATAATATGCTTCAATCTGCATTCAGACTTCATAGTTCTTTTTCCTGATGTAGGCAGCATTTTCCACCAGCAGTCCTTAGGAATTGCTGTAATCTTAATGGGAGTTGAAGATCTTCCCTACCTATTAATAGGCCTCAGGTAGAGTCCATTAAGTGAAGCTTTATTAGGGGAGGCTTGTTTTGTAGGAAGGCCCATACCTTTTGTCAAGGTCTAATTAGGCATTGGGTCAGGAGGGTTGTTATGCTTTCTGACGCTGAGAAGTCTATATATACTCTAAGGTTAGCATTTTGCTTTGCAGCACACTCATTAGAAGAATATTCCAATGATTTGACCAGACAAAACTCTGGGTAGCAGTTAAGGAGCTTTCTGGCTTTGAAAACTGAGATGTTGGTGCTTCTCTATATGGTAACTAAGAATATATTGCTATGGTCAGACATATCTGTTAGAAGCCCTGTCTGTTGATCTGTGCTATTTTCTCTGCTTGTAGTTTCTGCTTATAATTTTTTTTCCAAATGCTTTATTAACTTCTGGCTTACATCATTCATTTCTGTCATATTTTGAGTTAAAATTTTTTCCCCATTTTTCCCCTACCCACTACCCCAGAATAACAGTCATACAGGATATCCCCTCAACCAGTCTGCTCTCTCCCATCTCTTCTCCCATACCCCCTTCGACTTTTCCAGTAAGGCGAGGTGAATCCCCGTGCCCCATTGCCTGCACATCTTATCTCCCAATTGTATTCTGCTTATAATTTCTGTTTGCGTTTTCTCTGAAGTTTAGAGAGCTGACTTTTCCCCTGAACTAAGTGAATTATATATGTTTAATTAAAGTAAGATTGTTGACCCTCTTTAAAGTTGCTTTCCTTTAGAAAAGCAGATCAAAGAACCTGTGCTAACAGCCATCCTAGGTATGCCAGTGTGGTTGTTGTTACAGTTCTTGGATCCTTGAATTGCTGAGAAAAGTTAAGTCTATCAAAGTCAGTCATTGCACAATGTGGTTGTTACTATGTTTGATGTCTTCCTGGTTCTGCTCACTTCACTCAGCATCAGTTCATTCAAGTCTTTTCAGGTTTTTCTGAAGTCTGCCTGCTCATAATTTCCTATAGCACAATAGTATTCCTTTACATTAAAAAACCACAACTTGTTCAGTCATTCCCCAGTTGATGGGTATGCCCTTTATTTCCAATTTTTTGCCATCACAAAAAGAGCTGCTATCAATATTTTTGTACATGTGGATCCTTTTCCCATTAGTATGATCTCTGCAATACAGACACAGAAGTAGTATTGCTGGGTATGCACAGTTGGATAGCCCTTTGGGCTGTTTTGTCATGGTAACCAATCTCATAGGTGTGACATGTCTCTGACTACTTCTCTTGGATCCTCTTCCAGGTCACATCCTTTAACCAAAGGGGTATCTCAAGGCTCTATCCTCAGCCCTTTTCTCTTCTCCCTCTATATTATTTTACTTTGTGATCTTCTCAGCTCCCTTAGATTTAATGACCATTTCTGTGTTGATGATTCTCAATTCTACAGTTTCTATAAACTTATTGCTCCCCTCCAGTCTTGCATCTTGCCTTTCAGAATCTTTTTAAAAATTAATCTTTTAGGGGCGGCTAGGTGGCGCAGTGAATAGAGCGCCGGCCCTGGAGTCAGAAGGACCTGAGTTCGGAGCCAGCCTCCGACACTTAATCCACACAAACAAAAACCTAGCAGTGTAACCTTGGGCAAGTTACTTAACCCCAATTGCCCTAAAGGGGTGGCTTGGTGGCGCAGTGAGTAAGAGCGCCGGCCTCGTCAAATCTGGCCTCAGAAAATGAGCACCCACACATAAATAATGACTAGCCGTGTAACCTTGAGCAAGTTACTTAACCCCAATTGCTTTAAAAAAAAAATAATCTTTTATTTATTTATTTTTAATTTTCAACATTCATTTCTATAAAATTTAGAGTTACAGATTTTCTCCCCATCTTTCCCCTACCCATACCCCGAGCCTACTGAATACCCATTTCCCCAGTCTCCTCTCTCTTATATCCTCTTCAATCCTCTAACTTTCTAGTAGGGCAAGATATATTTCTATACCCCAGTGCCTTATATCTTATATCTTATTTCCCAGTTGCATGTAAAAAAATAATTTTTTGACATTTGTTTTTAAAACTTTGATTTTCAGATTCTTTCCCTTCTTCCCTCCTCACCCATCCTCACTGGGAAGACAAGCAATTCAATATAGGTTGTACATGTGTAGTTATTCAAATGTTTCCATAGTAGTTATATTGTGAAAGACTAATTATCCTGCCCCCCACTTATTCTATTTTCTACTTTGACCCTGCCCCTTTTCAAAAGTGTTTGCTTCTAACTACCCTCTCCCCCAATTTGCCCTCCCTTCTATCATCCCCCCTCTTATCCCCTTCCCCTCTACTTTCCTGTTGGGTGGGATACCCTATTGAGTGTGTATGTTATTCCCTCGTTAAGCCAAATTCAATGAGATTAAGGTTGACCCATTCCCTTTTACCTTCCTGCTCTTCCCCTCTATTGTAATGGTTTTCTCTTTTCTCTTTTATATGAGATAATTTACCCTATTCTGTCTCTCCTTTTGTTCTTTTCCCATTATAGTTCTCTCTCACCTCTTAATTTTATTTTTTAAATATCATCCTTTCCTATTACCTTTCTTGAACTGGATGTTCAGTAGACATCTTAAACTCAACATGTCCAATATCAAACTCATTTCTTTCCCACCTACACTCCATACACAATACATATTCATATAAATTCAATGTACATATATAATCCGTGCATGTACAAACACATGCACATATCGACATATAGATATATACATAGAAACATAATAAACATTCATATAACACATATATACAAAAATCATGGTAGATACATAGATAATACAAATATAAACATATGCATATATCTATACAGATTCATAGATGTTATATACATGTAAATATAGTATATCTGTATGCATGTGTACACACATGCATACACACATATAAATTTGGAATCAGCCTGGCTTCTTTTACTCTGATTACCCATATTGTTTCATAGGGAACTCCCAGGGGAGGAATGCAATTTGCTAGTACAGATCAGAATGTGTCATTTCAAACATTAGAGTTTTAGGCATTTGCCTGAGGCACTGTGAATTTAAGTGACCAACCTAGTGTCATAAAGTCAGCCCAGTGAAAGGAAAGTTTTGAACCAGGTCTGTCAGAGCCTGGGACAGGATGAATATCCAGCTTTCAGCACTGCTTATCCAACATTAATAGTAACCATTTGCATAGCATTTTTGAGATTTTCAAAGTTATTTGCATGTATTATCTCATTTAACCTTTAAAATACTCCTATATAGTTGGTACTCTTATTATTTACAGACAAAGAAATTGAGACTCAGAGAAGGTAAATGTTTTTCCCTGGTTCACAAAGGTAGAAAGAATCAGGTAAGAGTTGCTTTTTTTTTTTTTTTTTGAGGGGGGAAGGCAGTGCAATTGGGGTTAAGTGACTTGCCCAAGGTCACATGGCTAGTTTTTGTGTTAAGTGTCTGAGGCTGGATTTGAATTCAGTTCCTCCTGACTCCAGGGCCAGTGCTTTATTCACTGCACCACCTAGCTGCCCTTCAGGCAGGATTTGAATCCAAATCTTTCTGATTCCAAATCCTCTGCTCAATAGACTTGTTTTCAGGCAAAAGTTGGACTAGGTAGCTGCAGTGGTGTTTTCTGACTCTGAAATTCTAGTTTTCTGTGATGATAGTCTGTCTCCTTTCCTGTCTCTCCTTCCCCCCACCTCCCATCACTACTCTCTGACCTTCTCTTCTGGTCAGGGCTTGGAACAAACTAGAAGTTGCACACACTTCAAGAAAAGGGGGAACCATGAGCTCTCCTCACCAGGGATTCATTAGGTACAGCCCAGGGCATGGCTTACAGCTTTGCTGGTGACTGGGGAGTCCAACAGTGAAGTCTGGCTGAAGCTTCCCTGCCAGCTGCAGTAACAACTGCTACCTTCTCCATACTTAATGAGCAAGACTGAATGGCCTGAACTTTTCAGAGCTGTTTGACATAGCCCAAACCCTAAATGCTAAGTGCAAGATTAGTGTTTTTATGGATCTGAGGGTGTGTTATTTTCATAATGGGAAACTCTAAAAAGGATAGATTCAGAGTCAGTAATTGAATTGGCTTCAAGATTATGAATATAAATAACAGCCCTAGTTTTACTCAAATGATAGTCAAATATATACATATATACATTATATACACATACATATATACGTGCATGCGTACATACATACATACATACATGCATGCATACCTGAGTTCATTCATTCTTCATATAGAATTTCAGGACACAACCACTTGGATCCTGAAGGGGGCAGCAACATTCAAAAAAGTATTTAGAGAAATCAGCCTGAAAGTTGGTGGCTGGGTAGGTGAGGGTAGGTAGGTGGGGAGCAGTGAGGGACTAATGCTTTCTGAGCTGCCTCTATAATCCTCCATTTTCTGCTCAGCAGAATCATATTCATAGCTAGATTATTCATTATTAAGAGCTTATTTCAGATCAAACTCTGTATGTCAGTAGATTAGGACGCCTGGGAAGATTAGCTCCTCACAGGAGGTGGCTGAAATAAGTTCCGTATCTGATCATTACCGTCAGTGTCCACAGCTTTTTTGATCAGAATTATGAATTCTGCCAGGAGGAGATGGCATAAGGATTAGAATCCAGCTATGTGTCAGTGAAGTCATTCGAACAAGTCAGAAGTGAGGGGTCACTCTCCTGCCAGCTCCTTAGCATAGGACAGCCAATTACATGTACTTCAGGAAAATTTCCAGCTATTTGGGGAAAATACAATAGTGTGAAATCCTGAGAGTAAATCATTTTTGTGGGCTCAGGATGACATTTTTTTCCCCAAAAGTAGTGTTTATTTTTGCAGATGAGCAAAGTAATTGCTGTAGTTATAAGCTGTTGGGGGCTTTTATTTTTATTATTTGCTGTCATCATCATCATCATCATTTTTTTATCACCAACTAAGCACAAGGAGGAAGAATACAAGAAAATCTGGGAAATCAAAATTTCCCCCCAGAACTCAAAATACTTAGCATATCTCCTTCCCTTTCCTAATGTCTATATCCAGATTTATAACTAGGAATTATTTTTTTAAAATTTATTAAATTTATTTATTTACTTTTAGTTTTTAACATTCAGTTCCACAATCCCTTGAGTTCCAGATTTTCTCCTCCTCCTTATCCTCCCTCCTCCCCCCATGGCAGCATGAAATCAAATATAGATTCTACAAATAACTAAGAATTATTTTGCCAGGGGAAAGTGGCATGAAGTTTTCCCCAGACTGAGGGAAAAGGAGATGGACATTGCCACATCTGGGAAAGCAGAGAGTCCTAACACTAGGACAAAGCCACCACTGTCAGGCTGTTGAAAGTGTGAGTGAGGACAGCATGGAGGTTCAGGAAAGGACCTCCTCTCTAACTTTGTATGTGGTAGTTTCTTAATTAAAACAGTCATCTTTGCTATTTGGGTGCTGCATGCTGTGGTTTCTACATTGTTGAAAGATTTCAAGTGCTCTCAGCACCCTTTAAATTCAGTGTCCTGGGAAAGAGCTCTAGTTGCCCCACCTGGTTTATATACTTGTCCAAATCTTAGGGAATTGTGCCTGGAAAATTGATCAGAGCTATTGAAATGTGTTAAGAGGGAGGTTCCTGACTAACCTAGCCTGTTTGGCAACTGTAAATGATAGGAATCCTATAGGGAATACAGGACTTGATAAAATCTGTTATCTTAAGACTGCCCCCTTAAACTACTGTTGGTATGCTCCAAATGCCTGAGGTATTTTGCAGGTAGATCATACCTGATGGAACTATAGCTGGTATCACTTTGTTGGGGACACAGAACCACGAAATCTTAAAATCCATGGGTAACTTGTTTTACCAAACTAGAATAAATGCAACACTCACCTCTCAGCTATAGAGATGGTAGGCCCAAGTATGATTATTCCATCTTAAGTATAGGAACTGGATCTGTGGCTTTATTGGTCTAAAATGCCTTTCTGGGCCCTTCCAGCTCCGTATCCATGCTCCTATGATTGGTAAAATAGGGATGATAATGATAGTGTTAATACTTATCTCACAGGGTTATCTAAAATCTCACATGAGTCGATATATACAAAGTGCTTTGTAAATATCAAAGCATCATATCAGCAGCAGTCATTATGGTGGATAGACAATAAGATTTGCAGGATGGAGAAATGGGGACAAATCTCAATGAAGACATTTCCTAGCTATAAGAATCTGGGTAAGTACTCAATTTCCCTCAGCTTCAGTGCCCTCATTTGAAAAGTGATAGGATTGACTTTGATACTCTTAAAGGTCCTTTCCAAATCTAAATCTATGAAAATAATCAATCATGGACAATTTTATTTAGCTTTATAGTAGCTAGGTTTTTCATCCGTAAACCAGGGTTGATAATACACTTATTTCTTTGTCTCTAATGATTATTGTGATGAAAATGTCCAGTATGTAGTAGATACTTAACAAATGCATATTTTTAATTGACATTGATTTATTTGCAAACCTAGAAGCCATGTATAATCATTACTTATTTTTAGTTCCACACAATGGCGATGTCTTTATTATCTGTAAAGTAAGTATATTATACCTCCAGAAGAACATAATGGAAGATGCCTGAGAAGTTCATTGATTGTTATATCCCTGGGGCAATGGCTTGAAAATAGTGATTAACAAGTTGGTTTTGAGTGAATAAATGAAAGTTTTTTCCCCTAGTTTTAAGTTGATGGCTCTAAGAGAAAGATAACCTTTCAAACATTAGAAAAAGCAAGAAAAGTTTCATACGGGGGTGTTACGAATCACACCAGCTGATTGTTGACATTCTATGAGTCTCTCTATACCTTCATGAAAACATGACCTTGGCTTTGACAGTTTTGAGGTCATAAAATCTATCCAGAGAATTTATTTCTAACAACATATGGAACTATTTCTAGTTATCAGACTGACTAAGATAGTGGGGACTGATACAAGGGAGAAAAAAAGATCTTAAACTTAAGAGATAGGACCTAGACTGATAAGAAGGCTATTGAAGTATAAGATAAAATGTCAGATTTAGATATAGCTTCAGCTACAGAAAGTCAGGGTACTGGGAATTCTTAATAGCTAATGTAACAAGACAGTAACTGAAGTCACTAAGAGACTGTGGGCCTTAAGTTTGAAATACTCAGACATCTTGTAGGCAAAGTTTACATTCACAGAGGTCTGATCCAGGGACCAATTCTTTTGAAGGAAGATGTTGGTTCAATTTAGCAATTCATAGGGCAGCTAGGGGGCGCAGTGAATAGAGTGTTGGCCCTAGAGTAAAAAGGACCTGAGGTCAAATGGGGCCTCATACCCTACTAGTTGTGTGACCCTGGGCAAGTCACTTAACCTTGTTTGCCTCAGTTCCTCATCTGTAAAATGAGCTGGAGAAGAAAATGGCAAACTGCTCCAGTATCTTTGCCAAGAAAACCCCAAATGGAGTCATGGAGAACTGGACATGACTGAAACACTCAACAACAATCAGAAATACACTTTATTTCCATTTAACAAACACTGTCCTAGGTTCTGAAGATACAAAGAAAATGAAAAAAAAGTCACTACCTTCAAGGATCTTGTTTTCTACTGGAGATACAACACATACAGAAAATAGTGGATACATTTTGAGGAAGGAGAAAGCATTAACAGCTAGTGGGATCAAGAAAGACTTCATTTAGGAAGATTCACCTGCACGAGTCCTTGAAGAAAGCTGAGTTTTTAAGAGGTGGAGAGACATGTATGGGAGATAGTCTTTGCAAAGGCATGGAGGAATGAGATAGAAGATCAGTTGGGTTCAGTAAATAGCAAATCAAGCCAGTTCGGGTAAAATATAGAGGAACATAAAATAATTCTGGAATGGTTGACTTGAACTAGATTATAATGGACTTTATATTCCAAGCTTAAGGGTGTGTGTGTGTGTGTGTGTGTGTGTGTGTGTGTGTGTTTATGTGTTTATTCCGGAAGCAATAGGCAGTCACTGAAGATCCTTGAGTGGGGAATGCCATGGACATACCTGTGCTTTAGGAAGAATATTGTGGTAGATATGTGGCAGATGTATTAAGGAAGAGAAAAAACTATTAGTAGAGACATTAATTTGGAGGCTATTGAATTTGTCCAGCCAAGAACTGATGAAGATCTGAATTACGGAGGAGCGAGATGGAGTGTTAGTGGAGAGAAGGGACTGGAATGGAAACATGTTGGGTGAAGATAGATAAGACTTGGTAACTGATTGGATATAGAAGTTGAGAGAAAGGAAAGAGACAAGGAATGACTCTTCAATTTCCAACCTAGGTGACCAGAGGGATGGTGGTGAATTGAAGTCAGGAAGTTGGAAGGGAGGAAGTTTTTGAGGTTGGAATTGAGGGGAAGGGAATAAGTTGATAAGAACTTTTATTTACAATATGGTGAATTTGTAATGGCTATGAGATATCTAGGTAAACTAATACTATAGGATTTCAGGGGAACAAATTCCAAGAAACAAAGTACCATATGTTCTACTTTGCTTAGAGAAAGATGGCAGTTCTTGATGCCTGCAATGATCTGGTAAGAAAAACAATAACAGGAAAGAAAATTGCTAAATAAAGGTATGAATCGGCACTTTCTCCCATGTACCCACTTCTGTGACATAGATGAAAATAAGATGTTTTATACTTCACTTGCCACAACTAAATATGGCATAGAAGAACAAATGAAGCAGGTCATTTGACTGGGAATGGTGGAAATTCAAGAGCTTAAATGAACCTTAGGGGTCATCTAGCCCAACAAGGTTCCCATCTATATTTGACCTGACAAGGATCATCCAGTCTTTATTTGAAGACTTTCAACGATGAGGGACTCACTGCTACCAGAGGCACTACACTATACTTTGGTATTGATCTAATAATTAAGGATTTTATTTTACATTGAACTTTGGTTTATCTTTTTGAAATTTCCCCCATTTCCTTTGGTTCTGCTCTCTGTCTCCAGATAGCATAACAGGTAATGGCCAGTATTTTTGTGGTACTTTAGTATTTGCAAAGCACTTTACAAATATTATCCTCAAATTAACTGGGAAGTTGGTGTTGTTATTATCTTTATTTTACAGATGAGGAAAATAAAGTGGAAAAGAGTTATATGACATGCCCAGGGTCACAGAACAATTAAGTGTTTGATTCAGACTCTAATCTGTCTGACTTCAGATATATTCCTCTCTCCATTGTGCCACTTTAGACTCATCAGAAAAAGATATTCTAAGTACTGGTTATGTGACCACCTGACGATGTGACTTCACATAAGTCACTCACCTTCCTTGGGCCCAAGTATACTTCTTTGTAAAGTAAAGGTGTTCAATTACATAATTTCTAAGGTCCTTTCCAAGTTATTGCATTCCTCCAAGATTCATGGACAAAAAGACCAATTAATTTTGTTTCAGCAGTCTATGGTACAAAATAATATTCCTATTAATATTCTGCAGTTACTTCATACACACACAATACATTAGCTATTCCATTCAAGAAATTTTAAAATATTTTATAATCCTTAATGAACTATTCTTCTGTACATTTCTCTGAGGTAGGTAAGTATTGAAACTGAATGTGATAAGTGTTGTCTGTTATATGCTTTACTAAGTCTCATATAAGAAGGAGAGGGTGAGGAAAATCTCTTAAGAGGTGAAATTTCATAATATAGTTTCCAAAGACCATAAAAATGGTTGCATTTTAAACTATGATCATTTACAAGTAGCAAGTAATTATTTACAGGTAAGTTTATTGGTTAGGGAGGTGATATGATTGCATTTGTGTTTTAGGAAAGTAACTTTAGGGACTGAATGGAGGAGAGAGTGAAGTGGGGAGAGACTTGAGGCAGGCAAATCCACTAGTATGTTATTTAATAAAGGTGAAAAATGAATTTAACATTAGTTAGTTAATAAATGTTTGTTAAGTAAATGCTGGCTTCTAGGTGCTGTGAATACAAAAGTTTCCTCAATCAATTAATGGTCAAAGAATGAACATTCACAGTTTAATGAGAGAATTTTACTTTATAAACAGTCACATAAAAAATGCCCCAAATCACTAATAATTAAAGAAATGAAATGAAAAAACTCTAAGGTTCCACTTAGACTATTGGATTGGTAAAGATGGAAGCCAAAGGAAAATAACAAATGTTGTAGGGGTTATTGGAAATTAGGTACATTAATGCTCTATTGGTGGAGCTATGAATTGATACAGGCATTCTGAAAAACAGTACTCTTGTTCATTCTTTGTCCTTGAAGAGGACCAATGAAATCATGAGGATGATGTCTTCACTTGCAAGTGAATTGGATTTAAGTGAGATGAGCTGTGCAAAGTCATTATCTTCACTCTCTCCTCTAGAGTCATCAGAGTCCAGTGGCAATACCTGAACTAGATCTACACCTCAAAGAGATCCAGGAAACAGGATAAGGACTCATTTATGCAAAAACATTCATAGATTCTCTTCATAGCATCAAAGAAAAATAGTTAACATTTAATATTGCTTTAATGTTTGTAGAACACTTGAAATATACTATCTCATTTGAAACTCATAATAATCCTATCAGGTAAGTGCAATTTTTATCTGCATTTTGCAGATGAGGAAAATAAGGCTTAGAATTTAAGTGACTTGCCTAGAATCATCAATTGGTATATCCGAGGCAGAATTTGAACTTGAAGTCTGCGGTGCCCATCAATTAAGCAATGACTAAATAAATTATAGAATATTATTGTGCTATAAGTGTTGATATCAGAGAAGTCTGGGAAGAATTTCATAAATTGATACAGAGTAAACTAAGCAGAGCCAGAACACTATATATACAATAACAACATTATGACTAACCATAATTCCAGAGAACCAACAAAGAAGCCTATATCCCACCTCCTGACATAAGTCATAGACTCAAGAGTTAGAATGAGACATACATTTTTGGACTTGGGCCAGTGAGGCAATATATTTTACTTTGTTAACCATATTCATTATAAAACTTTTTTTTTCCATTTGGAAGTGTGGTGGAAGAGAAAATAAATACTGAAAAAAGGAAAAAAAACCTTGAATTAAAAAAGAAAAGAAAACAATATTGAAATAAACATATAAGAACTCAGACCAATACAGTGACAATACGTGATTCCAAAAGACTGTTGGTAAAGTGTTCTTCTTTCTTGGTAGAGAAGTGAGAAGTGCTAGGTTATATGTTAGAAGTGAGGTACATATTGTCTGGCATAGATGATATGATGAATCATTTTGTTTATTTATGCTTTGTTTTCAAGGAAGATTATATATTTGGGGGAATAGAATTGGGAAATAAAGATATTTTTTAAAAATAAAAAAAAAAACAAAAAAGACATGAGAAATTGGAGAAGAACTTGGGTAAGTTATTTATTTCTATGCCCAAGGAAAAAGTGGAAAACATTGTTTTTATAAAAGTAGTCCCCTCTGTGTGTTACTACTCATTGGAGCCCTTGAGATGGCCTTATGACATCTGCAAGTTCCTTTGTCCCAAAATTTATGACAATGCAGATGACTGAATTTTTTTATCATTAAAAAGAATTTAACAGGGGTGGCTAGGTGGCGCAGTGAGTAAGAGTGCCGGCCCTGGAGTTGGGATGACCCAGGATAGGATCCCGGCCTCAGAAAATGAGCACCCACACATAAATAATGACTGGCCATGTAACCTTGAGCAAGTTACTTAACCCCAATTGCTTAAAAAAAAAGAATTTAACAGATAAATTGAAAACCAACCCTTGCTAAGTCCCTAAGTATTGTTTCCTAGGTATCTGCTGATCTTGTCTTGAGTAAAAGACCAAAATTGTTAAGATTCATCATATAAGATGATTGTTAAGATTGTTAAGATTCATCATATATCCACTATGGGACAATGCACTTTTAGGGTGGGACAATCTGATAAGAATAATAAAATTATACTGATAATGACCTAATCTTTCTTTGGTAAGAAGCACTGGACCTTCATGAAACCTTAGGTCCACCTCTTATGAGTACTGTTTAGCAATGAGCAATGGGGACCCTGAATGCCAGTTCAGACAGGGCTCTGAAGAAGAGATTACCCAATGACAAAAAGTTTTCTGTATTTGCAGAAAGAAACACACTCTACGCTTCTGTAATAGTATGTTAATCAGAAACTTAACTTGCATGTATTATTAATGGCCTGGCTGATCAGCCTGAGAATATGGCTGTTATACTGAGAATCTAATATATGATTCATAAAAAATAGATGAGTGGCTGGGACATACTTTGAAGGCTCCATTAGTAGTCCTGTCCATGGGGATCTCGCCTTTTGACAGAGGAAAACACCCTGAGTGATGTCAGTTCTAGGTCTTCAAGGCAGTTTTCTCAAGCTCCCCTACCCTGATAATGATAGATGATAATTGCTGTTTCATAAGGTCACTGGTTTTTGTGTAGTGTAGTGCTGTGGTTATCCAACCATCTGAAGCTAGCAAGAGACTCATTTCCCACTTGTAACCTGTGCGACACTAATCAGGGCTCCATAGGCAGGAGATCCAACTGTTTAGTGCTTACAAGGAAAATAGGAAGATTCATATACCCCCATAGCACTTATCCAAACTGTCATGTCTCCACATTCCCCTCTCCCTGAGTTAAAAAATAACTTATCAGTCAGGAGAATTTTATGTAAAAAAAAACTGAACCATATGTTGAGTGGTTGTACTACCTTATGCTTGATATGTTCATTTATTCAGTCAATCAACCAACAAATATTGATGAAGCATTTATTGTATCCAAGGCACTGTACTAAGCAATGGGGATACTGAGGGAAAGCTAAAACAATTCCTGTCCTGAGCCAAATAAGCACACTCACTGTATCTCCTGTACAATATTTCATTTCCTGTCTGTGTGTCTTTGGGGGTGGTCTTCCATGTTAAGAATGCTCTCTCCTTTCTCACCTTCTCCTCCTGAAATTTCTAGCTCCCTTCAAGGCTTAACTCATGCTACCTCTTAGAACAGGACTTTGATGATTTTCCTCTTTCCCTATAAACTTCTTAAGGGCAGGAAAATTTCCTTTTCATCTTTATATTGTCAATGTCTAGTACAGTGCATAGCACATAGTAAGTGCTTAATAAATTCTTCTTGAATCATAGGTGCTATTTCACTTCTTGCTCCTGAAATGACTTTATATTTTGTGTCTGTTTTGCATATGCTTATTGGTGTACATGTTGTTTACACCCAATAAAATGCAAGCTTCTCGAGGACAGGGGTTGTTTCAGTTTTGCAGTACCCAGCATAACATATAAATTTAATAAATGAGCATTGAATTAAATTGTGATGGACAGTTCCTCTTCCTTGGATATCTTCTAGGCAAGGTTCGATAACCAATTTCAGGTCAGAGGGTTTCTGATTGAGGTGTTTGGTTGAATTGGGCAATTCCATCCAGCTCTGAAACTCTGAGATTCTGTGATTGTGGGTTTTTGAAAAGGGAGTTAATTGGTCTTCAACTTGAACCTGCAGAAACTGATGTATAATTCATATGACTTTGGCATACCACTAATTGAATTACCAGGATGCAAATACCTGTGGTTCAGTTAAACAATGAGCTTGCAGAGTGGGGTAGAGGGGAAGATTTCTGTACATTTGGACTCAAGACAACTAGCTGGCTGAGTGAATTATGGAAGGCAATGAAAACTCATTTGCAAAGATTTAAAATAAATATTAGTTGGGAACAAACCCAGCAGAGTTCAGGGTTTGTAGACAAATGAAGCAGGGTGGTAAACCTTGGGAAGGACAATCAGCTGTCATTTCCTGGAGATATGGAAATAGAAAAGGTATTCAGCATTGAGGAAGGGTGTGCCAATTTTACCTACAATTGGGAGGTATCTGTTGGGGTGAAGTGAGGAGTATGATTAGTCAGGTTGGTGAGTTACATTAGTTGTGGTACAGATTTCATTATGGGATCTTAGAGTCATGCAAGAGAGTTGAAAAGAGGTCATCGAGTCTAGCCCCATCACTTTACATATGAGGAAACTGAGGCCCAGGAGATTTGTGACTTGCCTAAGTTCATTTGGGTAGCATCAGACCTGAGATTTTAACCCATATACCCTGACTTCAGATTTAGAGACTGGAACCAAGGTTCTTTGATTCTAAGTCAGTGCTAGTATCAGATTACTATCTACTATCCTTGACAATTATGAGGAAGAACTCTTAGGCTTGGGCTAACATTGGCTCTCCCCTGGTTATTCTACAGACCTTCGAGGATTCAAGATTTTGTCTATATGTTTTTTTCTTCAAAGGTGTCAATTTTGACACCTTTATGCCGTAATAGATGATTTCATGATTCCAAGTGGTAAAAAAGTGTAATTGTCAACCCCTCCATTTTGTTGGTGATGTTGATCAGCCCTGTGTCTTTCTGAATTTAGCCACTGGTCCTTGGGCAACAGATACACATATGATGCGTTTCCAGCACTGTATGTGGAGCTTTCCCAGGTTGGTTGCAGCTGATCAGGCTTTTCTTCCAATGGCAGAGCCTTTGAGAACTCAGAGATACTGTTATGACCTGATGGAAAATTATACTAGTACTTAGTATTAAACCATGATGGGGATTTTTCTGTAAATGCTTTCAAGTCAGAAAAAAGCTTCATTTATTGGGGTCAAAAGTAACTCTCAGGGCAGCTAGGTGGTACAGTGAATTGAGCACTGGCCCTAGAGTCTGGAGGTGAGTTTAAATCTGGCCTCAGACACTTGACACTTACTAGCTGTGTGACCTTGAGCAAATCACTTAACCCCAATTGCCTTACCTTCCCCCCTCCAAAAAAAAAAAAGTAACTCTAAGAATATAAGTTGCAGACAAGTTGCCAAATCTGCATTAGTAGAGAAAGATTCCTCACTGGGAATTCCCTATATCAGTGAAATTGAATGTCCAATCTCCCTTGAAAAGGTTCAAATGCTTAAAAGGGAGCTTAGAGAGAGAGCATTTAGTCCACCTGACTTATTTTACAGAAGGAACTGAAACTCAGACAATTTAAATGATTAGCTCAAGTTATTCAAGAAATAAATAGTAGAAATAGGACTGGAACTCAAGTCATTAGAATACGATTTTCTCATTCTTTCTCTTGTACCATGCTGCTTTGAATTTGTCAAGGGCACCAGGCCTGACTTTACATGTGGGCAGAATGAACCTATACAGTGAGATTTTAGTGAGTCTCAAGACTTTCTCCCACCTCTCTCTTCCCAATCTGTACCCAACAGAGGTTCCCAAACTTATTTAGCCTATCAACCTCTTTTCTTTCTTTTTTAAAAAATCAATTAATTAATTTTTAGTTTTCAACATTCATTTCTATGAGATTTTGAGTTTCAAATTTTCTCCCCATCTCTCCCCTCCCCCCACCTAAAGATGACATGCATTCTGATTACCCCTTCCCCCAGTTGGCCCTCCCTTTTAACACACCCTCCTCCTATCTGCTTCACTCTTATTTTCTTCGAGGGCAAGATAGATTTCTATATCCTATTGCCTATAAAACTTATTTCCCAGTTGCATGTAAAAACAATTTTTAACATTTGTTTTTGAAACTCTGAGTTACACATTTTCTCCCTTCTTCCCTCCCCACCCACCCTCATTGAGAAAGCAAGCAATACCATATAGGTTATAAATGTGTAGTTATGCAAAACACTTCCATAATAGTCATGATATGAAAGACTAACTATATTTCCTTCCATCCTATCCCACCCTCCACTTATTCTATTTTCTCCTTTGACCCTGTCCGTTTTCAAAAGTCTTTGCTTCTGATTACTGCCTCCCCCAGTCTGCCCTCTCTTCTCTTATCTTCCCTCTCCTCACCTCATCCCTTTCCGCCTTGCTTTCCTGTAGGGTAAGATACCCAACTGAGTGAGTGTATATATTATTCTCTCCTTGAGTCAAATCCTATGAGAGTAAGGTTCAATTATTCCCTCTTACCTTCTCCCTTTCCCCCTCCATTGTGAAACCTTTTACTTTCCTCTTTTATGTGAGATAATTTACCCCTAGTCTATCTCTCCCTTTCTCCTTCTCCCAATATATTCATCTCTCACCCCTTAACTTGATTTTTTAGATATCATCCTTTCATATTCAGTGTACCCTCTGCCCTCTATCTATCTATCTATCTATCTATCTATCTATCTATCTATCTATCTATCTATCCTGTCTGTCTGTCTATTTCAGGTCTCATGAGTTATAAATATCGTCTTTATATCATCTTTCCATGGAGGAATGTAAGCAATTCAACTTTAATAAGTCCCTTATGATTTCTTTTTCCTGTTTGCCTTTTCATGCTTATGATTTTTGTATTTAAAAATCAAGTTCTCTATTAACTTCTAGTCTTTTCAGCAAGAATGCTTGAATGTTCTCTATTTCATTGAATGTCAATTCCTCCTCCCTGCAAATATTATGCTCAATTTGGCTGGGTAGGTGATTCTTAGTTTTAATCTTAGCTCCTCTGACCTCCAGAACACCATATCCTTCAATTCCTTAATGTAGAAGCTGCTAGATTTTGTGTTATCCTGATTGTATTTCCACAATACTCAAATTATTTCTTTCTGTTTGCAATATTTTCTGCTTGACCTAGGAACTCTGGAATTTGGCTACAATGTTCTAGGAGTTTTCCTTTTGTGATATCTTTCAAAAGATGATTGGTGGATTCTTACTATTACTGTTTTAACCTCTGGTTCTAGAATATCAGAACAGTTTTCCTTGATAATTTCTTGAAAGATGATTTCTAGGCTTTTTTTGGATCATGATTTTCAGGTAGTTCAATATTTTTAAATTCTCTCTCCTTATCTATTTTCCAGGTCAGAAATGAGATATTTCACATTGTCTTCTATTTTTTCATTCTTTTTTGGTTTTTATAATTTGGTCCTGTCTTATAATTTCTTGATTTCTTATAAAGTCATTAGCTTCCATTTGCTCCATTCTAATTTTGAAGGGAATATTTTCCTCATTGAACTTCTGAACTTCCTTTTCCATTCTGGCAATTCTGCTTTTTAAGGCATTCTTCTCCTCATTGGTTTTTTGGACTTTTGCTATTTGGGCTAATCTATTTTTTAAGGTGTGATTTTCTTCAATTTTGGGAGGGTTCTCCTTTAGCAAGTTTTACACTCATTTTTTCATGATTTTCTTGTGTTGCTCTCATTTCTCTTCCCAATTTCTCCTCTACTTCTCTTACTTCATTTTCAAAATCCTTTTTGAACTCTTACATGATCTGCAACCAATTTTTCTTGGAGACTTTTGATGCAGGCGCTTTGATTTTGTTGCCTTCTGGTTGTATGTCTTGGTATTCTTTGTCACCAAAGTAAGATTACATAGTCTGACTTTTTTTTAATGCTGTTTGCTCATTTTCCCAGCCAAATACTTGACTTTCTAGCTTTTTGTCAGGGTAGGACTCTACTTCCAGTGGGGGTAGGTGTGCTGTCCCTGGCTTCAGGGGTTTTGTATTGGCTGCTTGATCTCCCACTGTCTGTGGACCCAGAACTCCAGAAGCAACTGCTATTGCTGTCACATGGTCCCTTCTGCTGCCCTAGGCCTGGTTCACCTAGATCCCACATAGTTTTCCTACTTACCTTCTATGCTGTCTTTGGTGTTTGTTTGTAGGTTGAGAAGCTTGGACCATCATAGCTACAGTGGTTCAATTCCCTGAGGCCTCTAGCCCTGTCTGTGCTGGTGAGGCTTGTTCCCAATCTGGACCCAGTCCAGACTCTTCCTATCATCCTTCCAGGTTGTCTTGGGCTGGAGATTTGCTTTGCTCTGTCATTTTGTGCATTTCGTAGCTTTATAATTTGTTTAGAGTATTTTTTTCAGGTATTTGGAATGGCTTGGGGAAGAGGTCAAGCAAGTCTCTGCTCTTACTCTACCATCATGGCTCTGCCCCCACCAACTCCTTTTCAAAAAAAGATACTCAGCACTCCCCTGGAAATCTGCTTTCTTTAATCCTTTAGTGTTTTTTTAAAATTTATGTCATTTCAAAATATATATTCTTTTAAAATATCTTAGATTTAATAATTTAAATGTAAAATTTTATTAAATGTAAAATTTTATTAAAATCTTATTAAAATTTTATTTAAATTTGCATTTTTTTCCTGCATTGAAATTTTGATGATGCAATCATTTAACTGATGATTGCATCATTTAACTGTATAGTATTATATTGTAAACAAGTCATTACACACACATATTCCTGCCAATATGTGCTGGACTTCCCAATAATGCATGGCATGCTTGCCTCCCAAGATTTGTTTATCAAGACCTGTTTGGAGACTTGACCACTGACTGGTTATAACTTGCATTTTGTGTGTTTATTTGGAAAATAATGTAATCACTATGACTTTAACTCTGTTACACAACAGATGAAGCATGTATGAATGCTTTTTCCAATTTTTCTTCTTTCCTTATGCTTCTGTTACACCCCTATTTTTATTCAATGCCCCACCGATTGTAGCTTATGCCACTACCACCACCCATCATTCCAGTGCTCCCCAGGGGGTGGTATCCCCCACTTTGGGAACCTATGGTAACCAAGATGTTTATTGGAGGGTAAATAATGATCTCAAAAAGGTGATGAGTTCTCTCTTCATTATAAAGCTTCAAGCGAAGGCCAGATGGCTACTTGTTGAGTCTAATTGGATTGATGTTAGGTTGGAATAGATGGCTCACCCAGTTCAAGTTTCTCTGATTCTTTGCTAGAGTTTGAGGTGTGGTGGCATTAATTGCAGTGGACCATATTTGCCTAACTGTGCTTTTGTGAAATCAATTATGTGTTGAGTGACATAGTAATTTAAAGATTAACTACTATAGCCTCTTCATTTTAGACAAGAAGAAATTGAGTGTCAGAGAAAGTGGGTGACTTGCCTAAGGTCACAGATGTGATTAGTAGTGGAGCTGGAATTTGAACTCAAGTCCTGTGATGCTAAATACAGCACTGATATCATTTTATACACATAAGGTTATGTCCAATAATATGCAATTTACTATGCTATAACAGCTAGTGTTGAATTTGCAGTAAGGCAACTGTAATGTTAATGGGATTTAAGATCTTCCCCACCCATTAATAGGTGCCATGTGGAGCCCATTAAGGAAAGCTTGCTTAGGGGAGGCTTGTTTGTGGGAAGGCTTTCATACCTTTTGCTAATATATAATTAGGCACTGAGTCATGAGGGTTGCAATGCCTTCTTAGCTCTGAGAAGTGTATATATACTCCAAGGTGAGTTGGTATTTTGCTTTGGGGTATCACTTATGGGAAGGATCTTGTGATTCTCTGGTTGAGATTCTGAGTGGCTGTATGTTCAGAGCTCCCTGACTGCTAGGATTTAAAGGCTCTCTTGATCCAGGGATGTATGGAAAGTATATAGTTAATTCAGTCAGTCAGAGCCCTATCTATTGGTCTTTATTTATCTGCTTGTATTTTCTCTGAAGTTCTGGGTGCTGACTTTTCTCCTGAACTAGTGAATGTAATTAAAAAAAAAGATTATTGACCCCTTAAACAACTATCTTTCTCAGTAAAGCAGATCTAAGAACCTGTGCTAGCAATCACCCTAGGTATGCCAGTGAGGCTACAGCTACAGTAACTTGGATTTAAATCCTACTCCATATAATTATTAACAAGTAACTCATTTCCTAGGCACCCAATTTCCCCAGTTATAAAATGTGGCTAGTATATTTGTACTATTTCATAAGAATATATTCTATGAATCTGATATAAGTGCTATAGAATTTTGAGTTATGAATATAGTGATGATTCATTGTAACTTTCAAGGTGTCTCCAAAGAACTTTGCTATCAATTGTGAGATCTGAGAGATACTGGCATAGGACCATCCAGTATGATATACCTATATCAAAGAAGGTACTGTGCTCTATGAGTAAAGCAGAATGTCAGTAGCTCAAGAGAAATATGGGCTGCACAAATTAAGAGACCTTTCCATCCCAAATATTCATATGGACAATTTGTGCCCCACCCCTGTGTTAGAGCCTTCTGAACTCATATTGATCTGATGAGTCATAGTCAGACATACTGTACATTGGCCCCATTATTGTGATGTAATTTTGGTCTTCTTTGAGTGCAAGGTACAACAACAAAGAGAGAGTTGGAATACATTTTCTTTGAAATTACTACCCATTTTCCATCTATGATCCTATGAAGGTAATCTTAGTGGAGATGGAAAGACCCCTTTTCTTGAAAGAAAGTTTCAATGGAGGTAGAGCATGGTGGCACTAATCTTTGTGGGAAAAATAAGGAGAGTCCTTTTCCCAAGGGAATGGAGAAAAAGTACAGACTTTTAAGGAATTATGGTATGTGAGACTTGTAAGGGAACTTCGAGGCCATTTAGTCTAAATCATAGCTTACAAAGAATCTATCCTTGCTTCATGATCTCAAATAAAGGGAACCCTCACTACCTCTGCAGGTAAACCCATTCCACATTTGTTTGGCTTAACATATTACAGAATTTCCTCCTCTCACAATATGTCTGTGTCTCTAATTTTTACTCATTTTTTATAATCCTGCCCTCTAGTATCAAGGAGAAAGACATCTAATTTCTCTTCATGAGATCATAGATCTAGAATTGGAGGGGACCTCTTAGGCTGTTTTGTTTAATGACATCATTTTATGATAGATAAGCAGATGAATGGATGAAAGCATTCATTAAGCAGCATTAACATTCACTGTCTCAAGCAGTATACTAAGCACTAGGGATACACATACAAGTAAGATAGTCCCTGTCCCCAAGGAGTTTATATTCTGATGAGAAAGTACAATAATCTAGTTCCAATCCAACAAACATTTCTTTAGCACCTTTGATATGACAGGCACTGTGCTAAGTGCTGTGGATATAATTAATAAAAAGAATTACCACCCCTGCCCTCAAGGAGTTTACAGTCTGAAAGGGTAAACAACAAACACAAGGAGGCAGGAAACTAAGGTGTAGCTGATTTGGGGGCATCTTGTTCCATAGAGTTTAACCCAGTCCAGGCTATAGATGCAAAGTGGAGTGATCTGAGAGCACAGTTTCTACATTGGGAAAACTTTGTTCTTCTGCCCTCCAGCCCACCAAACAGAGGAGAGAGGAGGCTGAGCCTGATGGAGTCAACTGAGGCTTGAGTTAGCATCATTGGTGGTGAGTTTAGAAGTGAGGAACTGTAATGGAAATGCAAATTTAAAGATCTTCCCTGCCCCTAGGTTAAGTGCACCTGGAGCTTGTGGTGGGAGGCTTGTTTTTCAGGAAAGCCCACACCTTGATACTTTGTGATTGGGCAGTGGGTCAAGAAGGTTGTTACAGTCTCTGAGCCAGGAGAAGGCTATATAAACCCTGATGGGAGGCTTTGCTTTGGGGCTCACTTTGCGAAGTGTTGTGTGATTTGACCAGATGAGACTCTGGGCAGCCGTTGAAAGCCCCCCCGCAGCTTTGAAGACCCAGATGTTGATGCTTCCCTCTCTGATAACTGTGATTTTGTTATTGATAATGGTTGGACAGTTTGGAAGCCTGTCTGCTTGATCTGTCTGTATACTCTGAAGTTCGGGGTGCTGACCTTTTCCCCCTGAACTAGGTAACATATATTTGATTGATTAAAGTGAGCTTGTTAAATGATTTTGAGTTGCTTTCCTTTACAAAAGCAGATCTAAGAACCTGTGTTGGCAGCCACCCTGGGGATGTTGGGGGGCTTGCTGCTGCAGGAACTTATCCAGGGAGTGGGATGTTGTTCTGTGGAGTCTAAACCAGGCAGGGAAGCAGATGCAAATTGTGCTATGTAGACAACAATTAAATGGGATCTGGAAAGTAGAGAGGCAGTGGCAATGAGGAAGGCTACCCCAAGCAGGGAAATAGAGCAGGCAAAGACAAGGATTCCAGAGAGAATTTTATAGATGAGGAAAATGAAGCATAAGGATGGTAGGTGGGGCGGCTAGGTGGTGCAGTGAATAGAGCGCCGGCCCTGGAATCAGAAGGACCTGAGTTCGGAGCCGGCCTCCGACACTTAATCCGCACAAAAAAAAAACCTAGCTGTGTAACCTTGGGCAAGTTACTTAACCCCAATTGCCCTAAAGGGGCGGCTAGGTGGCGCAGTGAGTAAGAGTGCCGGCCTCGGAGTTTGGATGACCCGAGATCAGATCCGGCCTCAGAAAATGAGCACCCACACATAAATCAAATGACTAGCCGTGTAACCTTGAGCAAGTTACTTAACCCCAATTGCTTTAAAAAAAAAAAAAAAAAAGGATGGTAGGTGATTTTCCAAAAGTGGCACAGGTAAGCATCAGGAGGTATGATTTCCAAATCCAGATTCTTTAACTCACCTGTGCCATGTTCTTCCATGGGAAAGCCCTTTTAACTTGTTCTATGTCAGTCTTTTAGCCTAAGGCCAGCTCTCCTAGGCACTCCTTATTTCTTGTACTATCTTTTTATGCCAGTTGCTAGAAGTATTTCTTCCTAGTGACCTCTATTAGTTTATTTGGGTTTTCCATCCTCTGGGATATATAGAAGGTAATGCATCAAAAAGTAGAGACAAGTTTTAGAGGTGTGAATCTAATTGGATTAAATCAGAACTCAAGAACTGAATACAGATGATGAATAATAATGTAGAATTGGAAAACTACATTTTCTAAACTAAGACAGCAAGAGCAGTGTTAAGAGTTTAGTCCCTGAGGAAGAACAGTTTTTCAGTGGACAAAGTATATTCACATCAAATGAGCTGAAGCCTCCTGGAAATCTCCCACCCCTTGGATGACATTTGAGGTGAGACCCCCATGTATATCTCTTAATAATAAATAGTCCAATTTTTGAAGTTGTTTGTTTCATCTAAGGCTAGGCCTTCTAACAAACCAAATGGACAAATTAGCTTTTAAAAATCCTTTAGGGAATGGGTAGGAGGGTTGGTAGAATAGGGCTTAAAGGTAGTAAATTATATATTTTTTCCCTTTGGCTGTCATTAATCTTTTCCACATCCACCCCAAGCAAAGCTACTAACCCTTCTTTGATCCTCCTTTTTCTCCCCTTATTCTTTTCCTCCCCTTATTCTTTTCCTCTGTGATACTTTTGATTGTCCTTACTAGCAGCAAACCATCTTTCCCATAAACCTAGGTCCTACTAACCTGCTTGGTGGGCCCTCAGTGCCCCCTTCCTCACTTCCAGCTTTAAAATATTTTCTTTTCTCACATTAGAATGCAAGCTCCCTGAGAAAAGGGAATATTTTCTTTTAATGTCTTTGTGTCCCCAGTCCTTAGCACTGTGCTTACACACCTCAAATACTGAATAATTGCTCAATTTCTCTTTGTCTCTCTCCCTCCCCTCACTGTATCTCTTTATATCTTCTGCATTTCTCTCTCCCTCTCTCCCTCCTCTCACTTTCTCTCCCCTGCTCTCCACCCAGTATCTGAGAGGCATATATGTAGGGGACATAAGCATCCAGAGCATATAAAAGAAAGAGTAACCACATCTCTAATAGTAGGAGACTAAAGTGGCATTGATATGCTGGCACTAGTCCTGCTAACCATGGTCTTATAAGACATGGTCCTACTGGGCATTGACTGGCTAGATTTTACACCATCTGTAGCTTCTCACTCAACTGAAATCCTTGGTGGCATTGCATTCCAAGCCAGACAGGGCACAGGAACCAGGAACTTTCTTCTTTCTTCTCCAAGAATAGAAAGAATTAGGAAATCCCTCTCCATCAGACCTAATACTTGGAACTCTCTTAACTCAGGAATACTTGAATTTGGACCTAAATATTCATGAGGCAACTTATAAATCTTATGAAGTCTTCTTTCTCTGCTAAAAGCCTAGTTTCCAGATGCAGACTGTTGAAGTTATTCAGAATCCCTTCCTCTTTTCCCATCTTTCTCTTGATGCAGATGGTTGGAGTTCAGGAAGCAATGCCCTTGAATTCACACATATCTCCTATGACCAGATGATTTAGTGACAAGTTGCCATTATTGCTTCTGGCGAGGGAAATAATCCCTCTCTTCCCCTCAACTGCATTATAGTAGAGCCACAAAAATCGTGAAGATGCCAGTCATCAAGAGCTGAGAGATTCGATCTGAATTGTGGCTCCAGATTTGACATTTTGGCGCTGAATGACATTTCTATTCTTTCTACCGCGTTCTCCTCTTTTTCAAATATCCTCAGTGTCTCCCATTCATCCTCCTAAATGAGAGGGTGGATGAAAAGGCACCAAGGCAATCCACACCAGGGGTCAGAGCCATTATTCCTACCAATTGCTCCATTCCTGACTCTTCCACTTGCAAATATTCTTAAAGTTTCATCTGACAAAGAGCAAATGGACCTCTCAAAGTTGACATGGGCAAAGCATAAAAAGATCTTTGGCCCACACCCTCATATCTATGTTTTGTTTTAATGTCCCTTCTAGCTCTGGCATTCTAGGTTCTAGGTTCTACAGACCCTACCAAACTGGGATCCCAGAATTCCTTCATGGATGAGCTAAGTCTTTCAGTTTAGGACAGAACCAAGATGCTTAGCTTTGAAGTTCAGATGAACTAAGTATTCTCATGAGTTCTTCTCACTCCCATCCCTCTTTCTTCAAAAAATGGAAATTAAACCATACTACCATGGTTTCTCTGGCTATAATTACTTTATATATTTTGACCATTTTATTAGAAAGTAAAGCTTTTTAAGGGCATGTACCATCCCCCTTTTGTATTTGCATCCCCAGCATTTAGGACAAAGCTAAATACAAAGCAAACAATAAATGTTTTTGTCATTCATCAATTTTTATTCTGGCACCCTGTATTCTATAATTTGAGGTCCCTTCCAGCTCTATAATCAAAACATGATTCTGTGATACTGTTTTCACATACCAAATAAAATGGTGGCTTTATTAAGGCCTCAGTAATATGGTATATATTGGGCAACTGGGTGGTACAGTGGGTAGAATACTGGACCTGGCATCAGGAAAATTCATCTTCCTGAGTTTGAATCTGGCCTCAAACACCAACTGTGTGATCCTGAACAAGTCAATTTTCTTTGCCTCAAGTGTTCTCATTGTAAAATGACCTGGAGAAAGAAATAGCAAGGTACTTCAGTATCTTTGTCATGAAAATCCCAAACTGGGTCACTAAGAGTTGGGTATGGCTGGAATGACTGAACAACAACTACAAAAATGATATCTATACCGGGCAGTATTTATTTATTTATTCTTTTTGGGAATATGCTTCCAAAATCACCCTCTAACAATGGCAGAATTTTCCATATGCTCTCAGCACTTATTCCCTACCCCAAGATCCCATTTTTTTTTTTGCCTAGATCCTATGGACATCAACGAGAATTGCTTAGCTATCTTCAATTCTTGGAATTAGAAGAGGTTGACTCAATCGTGGATGAAGTCAATGCTGAAATGAACTTTTCCCCCTCCTCCTGGTGTGTGACTTTTCACATAATAAACTCCTTTAATGGACACACATAACAGTAACTTATCTTCCAGTGTGACAGGCAAATTTTCTGGAAAAAAATCAATTTCCCTCTTTCAATATTTCTTTTAACAAGGTTGAGAATCGTATATCTTAAAACACAATGTTCCCAAGTGCTGTGATTAACATTCAGAGCTGTTCCTTAACAGTGCTCTCTCATTTTTAAAATGACATTGAGAGCTTAGAGGCCCTTGTTCCTAATTTTTAAACCTACTAATTTCATTGTGCCTGACACAAGGCAGAACATCTTTGCCATAATTACTGTATAACACTTATTTTTCCACAAAGTTGTAATTTTCCTAAAATTAGCTGGACTGCCTCAATTATGTAAATTGAATCCTGAGACTATAATGAGTATATTTGTAAGAGCACAATAGACTTTTACGGGAAATAACAGGAAAAAAAAATCCCCAATATTTGAGTCCTCTTTTTAATGGTACCAGAAGGGAGTGGTTTGACTCTAGGTGAAATCTCTCAAGTGGGCTAAAGGTTTGCTGGCAGTTTGCACAGTTGCTTGGACTGCAAAGCGTTATCCATGAATCTTTGAAGAAATCTCAAGCTTTTCTCTTTTCATGTTTTCCATTTCCAGGAAGTTCAAGACCCAAGTTTAAAGTCAAGAGATGTCTTGTTATCAGACAAGACAGTCCCGAGTTTCTACTTTTATATCCCACTTCCCAAGGGGTCACATTTTGTTTCTTATTAAATTCTTCTCCCCTTTTTTCTTTCTCTTTTCTTCCTCTTTTCTTCTTAACTTTGTTCTTTTCTTCTTACTCAGTGAGGGACACATTTTCTTTCTAAACCATAACACTCAGTATATCTAAATGCTTTTCTGTCCTTTTATTTTAATGATAGATTGTTGATTTCTTGATTGACCTCTCCTAGGGTTTTATTTTCCTTCTGAGCTAGCCTGAGCTGCCTCTCATTAATTAGAGGAAATGAAGATAGGGATGGACTCCAGGGCTGGTGCTCCATTCACGGCGTCACCTAACCGCCCCTATAAGTTCATTAATAAAGAAAATTCATAGGTAAGGAAACCTTGTCTTCATTCATTCATTCATTTTTACTAATGCAGACCAGCATCCTTTCTTCAACTTATAGTTGTAGCCTTTGGAAGTTGTCTAGAGAGAGATTAAGTTACTTGTCCAGGGTCACATAGTCAACACGTGTCAAAGATAGGGCTGGAACCCAGATCTTCCTGGCTTTCTTATCTATTTCAATGGTCATCTTATCAGCTGTCCATGCATAGTTTACATTTTTGATGCCACTTCTAGTTTTAGAGCATTTCTCAGAACACTGAGATGCTAAAGGAGATGAGTTGCCCAGGGTCATGAAACCAGTAAGAATAAGAGGAAGGGTTTGAACCTCTTCTCTTCCTATGTTCTAAGGCTAGGTTTCTATCCACTATTACATGATCTCTCCCTCTCTCCCTTTCTCCCTCTCCCCCCCCCTCTTCTTCCCTCTGTCCCTCCCTCCCTCTTTTTCCCTACCTTTCCCTCCCCTCTCCATTGATAATAATATTTACTGATAGTGATATCTATGTCCATGTATCATCTTTCTCTGTCTCTTGCTAATCACCTCAATCTTCTTCAAATTGTCTACTCAACTGACTTTTTCTTCTTTTGATTCCCAAGGCATTGCACTCTATTTTTTCATACCTCTTTAGTTACTCCTTATATCTTTGTCACTGACTTTTCTTTCTTCTTTCACTTTCTAAATGTTGATATTCCTTTGCATTCTATCCTTGACTATCTCCTCTTTCTTCCTTTGTTACTCTCTCCCTTGACCATCTAACCCATCTCCATGCCTTCAGTTGTCACTTTTATGCACATAATCTTCCACCTTTAGCTCTAACTTTGATCTCTGTCCTGAGTTTGAGGCTCACATTTACTACTGTATCATATTCACCCTTACCATTACTATCACCATCATCACTTACATTTATATAGCATTTACTATGTGCTGGGGACTGTGCTAAGTACTTTATAATTATTATCTCATTTGGCCCTCACAACCACCTTGGGAGGAGAGGCTACTATTTTCCCCATTTTACAGATGAGGAAACAGAGGTGAAGTGACTTGCCCAGGGTCACAGTGTTCATAAGTGTCTGAGGCAAGATTTGCATCTTACACATTTCTACCTTAATGTCCATTAAACACCTCAAACTTCACATATTCAAAGGTCCTCTGAAATCTGGGTCCAACATGCCTGCACAGTCTTACTGCATGCTACTTCCCTTCATGCTCCCTATGCTGCAATTCAATTGTGATGTAATTCATGTTAGTTATATATAGGGATTTTGTTCGTGTGGTGTGTGTGTGTGTGTGTGTGTGTGTGTGTGTGTGTGTGTGTGTGTGTGTATGTGTGATTTTCTTGCCTGTGTAAATTCTGTGTGTCCACATGTATCTTTTTAGGTGAAAATCAGAAACATAAATGGACACCTCAAGATTCTTTTCCATCCTCCCTTTAGACAGGGAAATGTTGATTCCTGCCAGGAGAGAAAGCAAGAGATTGGTTCCAGAGACTGGTCACTCTGTTCTTCTAAGAGAGATGGTGCTGGGCTAAAGTTTTATCTATTTTCTCTCCTAAAGATTATTAGTTAGTCTTTTATATTCTATCTTCACTTCTGATTGCTGACCCTTAATAAAGAAGTGCTCCAAGCTACATATTCAAATCCCAACTCTCTTCCCACCAAATTCCAGTTCCATAAGGACCCCCAATGTCTAGCAAATAAACCCATTTATCCAAACTGATAACAAACAGAAATCAAAGAAGTTATATAGTTGAGAGCGCACCAGACAAAAGAGAGAATGAATGAGCTCTGCAACTGGGAGTAAGATACCTCAATTCTATCAATCAATAGAGAGAATCCAAGATCTCAAGGTAAAATCACCCTGATTCTCTATTGTAATAGAACTGGGGATAGGGGCATGATCAAGGTACCCACACTTCCACATGCTAGTTTTCAAGTAGTCTTTCCCGTAGGGGACCTATCTCCAAAGAGAATCTGGAACCAAATGTCCCATCTTGAAGTTGGAAAGCAAAAGACCATTATCTTTTTTTCTTCAAAGCTCTTGACAACTCTATCCCTGTAGGGAACATTGAATTATCCATCTCTACCAATGAGAAGTCTTATTCAAATGAGTGTTAAGCCATAGGGTTTATGTATATATTCTGTACTATCTACCTATCTACCTATCATCTACCTATCTACCTATCTGTCTGTCTGTCTGTCTATCTATATGTATGTATATATGTGTATGTATACACACACACACACACACACACACACACACACACACACATATATGGTATCCAAAGATCTTGTATTTTGAAACAGAAAAGGCCAAAGAGGACATCTAGTCCTAATCCTTCATTTTAGAGAGGAAGAAATTGGCACAGAGAGGAAGTAAATTATCTGAGAAAGTGTCAGAACTAAGATTTGAACCCAGGCCTTTTGTGTCCAAATCCCACATGCCTTCCATTGTACTTTGCAAAGTGTCTGCAAATAGAACAATTGTTTTGTCACTTTAGTTCTTCCTGAATCCCATTTTCCTAAAACAAAGGACACCAGGAAGCAGTGATCTCTTGGACCCTCTTATTCTAGTCTTATTAGTCCAAGACATGGTCATCTATGTTCTTGTCCTACACAGGGGGATTTAAAGCTCTGATGTTAGGGTGTGTGTGTGTGTGTGTGTGTGTGTGTGTGTGTGTGTGTGTGTGTAGGGTGGTAATTGGCAGTTTCTAGCTTTCAAAGATCTTATTTTATCAGAAATTTGTACTTGTAATAAAGGTAGATGAAAGACAGGCTGCTGAGGTGTGACCCAGTTTGCATCATGTTGCTTCCCAGTGGGAACAAGTATAAGGCATGTCTCCCAAACAGCCTCATACTCTGAAAACAGATCCTTTGAGAAGTACATGCAGGAGATATTTCCTTTGTTCTTTGAAAAACTGGATTATAGATTTAGAACTAGAAGGGGTCTTAAAGATTTTTGAATCTGGCCTCCTCAATTCAAGGAAACTGAGGCACAGAGATGCTAATGAGGTAATTTCTAACAGACTGAATTGCCTAGTGTCACTTGAAAGGTAAATATCTGAAGTTTGATAGAATGCTTGTCCTGAAGTTTGGAAGACTTGAGTTCAAATTTGACCTTAGACAGTTATTAGCTATGTGACCTTGGGCAAGTCACTTAATCTCTATTTGCCTTAATCCATTGGAGAAGGAAATGGCAAACCACCCCAGTATCTTTGCCAAAAAAAAAAAAAAAACCATGGGCAATATAGTCCATGGGGTCATGAAGAGTTGGACACAACAGAATTACTGAATAACAACAGTATCAACAACAATGACCAATTTCTAACTCCAATACCATATCTTCTTCAATATGGCACTTTACCTCTCAGTGTTCTAGAATGGGGCTTTATGGTTTGCCAGACAATAGAATGTCTGAACTAGAGACTTTAGATATTACCAGGTCAAACTCTTCTCATTAAAGCATGAGAAGAGACCCAGTGAAGAGAAATACTTTGTTCAAGGTCATGCTGTTAATGACAGAGGTATGATTCAGGTCTAATGTCTGCCCATCTAATAAATGTTTCACCACGCATGGATTCCCTGATCTTGTATTCTTGGTGCTTTTAAGGTCATAGAACGAGTCGCTATCTTTTCTCTTGCTCATTGCTTGCTTTTCAGGGAAAGTTTTTGAGATTGTAGCATGCATATGAATATGTAAGAACAGGAGATTTAATAGATCCTTATTTTCTAACCACACTTTCTTTAGGTTCATCAGTTTTGCTCTAGACAGCTGTTAGGGATGTCTTCAATGACAAGACAGGTAGCCTACCCTCTGCAATCCAATGGCATCTCTCCCAGGAACTTAGATGAAGGAGAAAACCCTCACTGAGCCATGCACCCTGCATCAGGATATGATTTGTTCGTTTCAATTTAGCACCATGTCTGCTGAGTATTGTTGGCAATCATGTTCAAGCTAATTAAAAGTATAAGAAAATAGAGGTTTAAAGAATCTTTTGATCACCTTGTTCAGCCTCTTTAATTTGGGCAATTCAAATGGAATCTTTGAGTTCTGTGATTATTTTTTTTAATTAAAATATTACCCTTCAAAGAAATTCCATAAGAATTGGTAAATGAATGGAAAAATACTGAATAGATTAGAATTAGAAAAATAATTTCAGTCACAGTTCAGTCTGGGAACAGTTTTGGATATGCAAATCGAGCAATAGAGCTTTGGGTTCAGTGATGGGGAAAACTGTTTTCTGTCATTGTCTGATGAATTGTGCTGATCAGCCCTCCCCATCCCCATTATATGAATGGTGGTGTCCTCAAGGGAGAGCACAATTTGAAGAGATGAAGAGCTGAATAAGAGGTGATGTGGGGCTGCTAGAGTGAGCCTGAGTTTAAAGTGGCAAGGATTAAAGGGTTCTGGCTCTGCCATTTACTTTCTGTGTGACCTTGGCCAAGTCACTTAATTATTTTAGTGTTGGTTTCCTATAAAATAAGGGAGATGGACTCAAAGGTCACCAAGACCCGTTCTAGATCTAAATCTATGATGCACTTATTGAAAAATGAAGAGCAAGGGCTGAATATAGGGAATGTCGCTCGTGTTTCCATTTGGCTTTGAATCCTTAGGGCTTAGCACAGTGCTTTGCACATAAAAGGTGATTAATAAATGCCTTACTGTTCATGTTTAAAACATTAATATCCCCTCATTTCTTATTATCCCATTTCTTATTATACCCAATCAATCACTCAATGTGCACTTATTTACCAAGTCAGTGCTAGGCTTTAGGCATACAGAAAGACAACTTACATCCTACAGAGACAAAGCAACCTACCATAACAGTTACATACACATCAATAAAATCCCAGTATAACTAGACATTCTTGAAGGTCTAGCTTAAATTTTACCTCCATGAGACCCTAACTATTAGACAACTCTGGCTTCTCCATCATTAAACTCTTGTGGAATTTAGTTTATATATCACACCACTTTGCATTTAATTGAATAGTTTCTTACATCATTATCTAATTGTTTCGTGTGGTTTATGTTTTTTGGTCCAAAATGAAATTTTTTGAAGGTATGATACCTTTTCGTGTTCCCCAAAGTAAATTATCTCTGCTAGTAACTAGCTCATTAATTATTAGCTAATTAATTCAGTATCTGTTTGCATGCATACTATTTGTGAAGAGCAAAGCTTACATTGTATTGTCTACAAAGGCCTTTCATACACATTATCTCTTTCAATTCTTGCAATAACCATATATAATACATGCAGAGAAAATATTATTACCCCACTTTGAAAGATGAAGAAAGTGAGTATTTTTTGAAGAAATTAAGTAACTTATCCGGAATCATATGGGGCAGAACTAATTAATGTCGGAGCTGGAATTCCAGTCCATCTCCTGACTCTGTCTGGAATTTATTTCTTTTATTCCATCTTGTTGGGAGAACTTGGTTTCCCAAGTGGAATTTTCATACTGTAGAAGATGTTCTTAAATGTTATGTCCTTCTAAAGAATAATCTTTGAATATATGTAAGTGGTCTTTATATTTAATTGGGGGTCTTGGAGACAACCTCTGTTGGTCTTAGTTTCCTCATTAGGAGTATGAGGAGGTTGGAATTAGAAGATCTCTCCATTTCAGCACTACCAGTCTATGTTATAAGGTCTTTCTGGCATTTGTTGCTCTGTGGTCCCTTCCTGATTTAACATTCTTGTTTCTATATTCTGTGGCGCTGTGCAGCATTAATGTTCTGTGCTTTATGTTCTATGGTTGCTTCCTCATTAAACATAATTTCTTTCTATTGTAAGGTCCCTTCCAGCTCTAACATTCCCTTGTTCTGTGGCTCCTTCCTGGTCATGTTCTTTGTTCTATATTTTACGGCCCCTTCCAGCTCTAACATTCTTGTTCTATATCCCTAAGTGACACTTATGCCTCTAACAGCCTATGCTCTGTGTTCTATGATCACTCTGAGCTCTAACAATGTGTTCTTTGCCCTAAGGTCTCTCATAGGTCTACTGTTGTATGGTCTAAGGTTCTCTGTTGCTCTAATATCCAATGCTTCTGAGAATCTACCTTCTAGGTCTCAAGTTCCACAAACATTTTCTTCCGTGCCATTAAATGCAGAAAATGAGAATCCCACCAGAGTGGACAAATAATTTCCCTGAATTTTCCTTTCCTGTTTCTCTGGGTGTGAGTTCATTTTTTAACAATCTGGAAAAACCTACCTTCTATGTCTCACCCCCCACAAGAAGTTACATTATCATTATTAATTATTATTGTTATTATCACTATTCTTATCCCCATTAAAGGGATATTTTACATTGGAAAGAATACTATGTGCTGAGGGAGATTTTTCTATTTGGTCTATTATTTTTTTTATCCTTGTTTAGTTTTTTTTGACTCTCTGAGCTCTGAATGCTTTCTTGCTCACAGCCTGACTCTATTCTTTGCCTGATTCTGCAGTAGTCATAAATAATAATAAAAATGTGAAATGAAAATAAAAACAGCATAATTAACCTGCTGCTTTCCTTCTGAGGTGCAAATGCTGGATAAAGCTTTAGAAGCTGATGAATCATATTGAACTTTGCTTCCCCCCAAAATATTATGTCCCAAAGAGTGATAGCATTTTAGCTAAGTCTAAAACCTAAGGTCTACTGGTCAGTTAGGCAGTTGGTCTCTGTTCCTGATTTTCATTTGGTTCTTAGGTTACCTCTCTATATCTTCATTTTTTGTAAAGCAAATTCGTTCAGTGATTATCTTCCTCCTGTTTTTGCTTTGAGGGTTTATATCTACTGGCTTGATTCTCTAAAACCACCAGTGATGGCAATTGATTAACAGAGGGTTTGAAGTCTCATCTCAAACATAAACAGAAAGTACACACTCACAATATATACCTAGCAAACCCATGCTAGGTGCTGGGGGGTAGGGACTAGGTATATTACATGACCCTAGCCTTTAAGGAGTTAAAACCTTTCTTGGGAAGATAAGATTTATACTTTTGAAGCAATGGATATTAATCTGCTCAATTCATGTTGTAAATTATTGAACTGATAAGATCACTCCTCTGCTCTAAGTCCTTCCCTATTACCTGCTGAAAAAATACAGAATTCTTAGTCTGACATTCAGTGCTCTTGGTGATTTGGTCTGAATCTATTTTTACTGGGTTTATATATTATGGTTGAGTGCAACTTTTACTCTTTAATTTTAATCCAAATTCTCTTTCCTAAATGTTCTATGTAATGATTTGCTAAATATCTCTTTTTTCTTGTGAGAAATAGGCAAATTAGTTTTATATTTGTAGTTGTGGCTTCTCTTAAGGAAGTCAGCTACAGGATCTAGAGCTGAAAAAGACTAAGAGAACATCTAGTCCAACTGACACATTTTTTTATAGATGAGAAAACGGGTCAAGAGAGATTAAATTCCTTGGTCAAGGTCACCTTGGTAGTTAATAGCATAGCAAAGATTCCAACTTGTCTGCCAACCAGTCCAATATTCTTTCCACCATGCTTCTGCCTTCTTAATTCCTTTCTTGATTGAATCGTAGATTCAAAGTTAGAACTAGAAAATAATCTAGATTATAGGATATTAGAACATAAAGAAAAGAAAACAGAGTTGAAAGGAACTTAGAACCTGAAATATCAGAGCTGGAAAGAATCTTAGAATGTAGAATATTAGAACTGGAAGAAAGCTGCAAGCCTAGAATGTCAAAACCGGAGAGGACTTTAGCACACAGGAGCTAGTATGCCAGAGATAGAAGAAACATTAGAACCTTGAATTTCAGAGCTTTTAGGGATTTTAGGATGCAAAACCTAGAATGTCAGACTTAGGAGAACATATAGAGCACTGGCCCTGGAGTCAGGAGGACCTCAGTTCAAATCTGGCCTCAGACACTTAACACTTACTAGCTGTGTGACCTTGAGCAAGTCACTAAACCCCAATTGCCCTGCCCTTCCCCCTCAAAAAAAGTCCCCAAAAAGTTCATTATAGTTTAGCCATCTGGGAGGCAGCTGAAAGTTGTTTTTTGTTATCATGTGCTGACATAAAGAACAATAGGTCCAGCATGAATACAACAAGGAAGATTCCAAAAGGATCCAGGGAACTGGCCTGTGGAAAAGGCAATGAGCCCTGCTGGTGGGATTGCCATTTGATGGTCTCAATATAACACTGGGACTGGCTAAATGCTACTTGAAGAAAGACGTATGAACCTTGGTTTCGCCAAGAGACCAAAAGGAAACAAATATCCACACTTGGGAAAGGTAGGAAACTTTACAGGGAGAGACAAGATGGCATTGATCTAGGAGTTCAGCTAAATAGGAAAGGTTTTGCAGATACCATGAGTTTGGGAATTTGAGGTAATCTTTACATTTTGGGGCAGCTGGGACTAAAGTTAGGAAGATTCATCTTCCTGAGTTCACATCTGACCTCAGACACTTAGTAACTGTGTATCCCTGAACAAGTCACTTTACCTTGTTTACCTCATTTTCTTCCTCTGTAAAATGAACTGGGTAAGGAAATGGCAAGTTTCTGCAGTATCTTTGCAAGAAAACTGCAAATGGGGTCACAAAGAATCAGACAGACTGAAAATGACTGAATTTAACTTTTTATAATTGAAAAAATCATAGATATAGAGTCAAAGTACTAAGATTTCAATACTGATATGACCAGTATTGTATCAGCTTGTATGACCTTGGGAAAGTCACATATCTTCTTTGGCCTTGGTTTACTTCTCTTCAAGATGAAGATCTTGGACCCCATGATTTCTAAGGTTCCTCCTAATGCTAACATTCTACAACCCAATATATAGGTCTATATATCATATGAGACTGAGAGGTTATTGTTAAGTGACTTACAGATATTAAGTGGCAGAGCCTGGCTTCTAGCCAAGCTGTTGTGACTTGAAGTCCAGTATTCTTTCCATTGCCTCACAAGGCAAGTCCAAAAATGCTAGCTAAAGAATAGAAGAACAAGCAATGCCCATAGGCACTGACAGAAAGATGGACCTCCTTGGCTATAGAATATTAGCAAGTCAGTAAGATCAGCCCTCAGGCTCATGGTGGAGGATCTCTGAATCTATGGCAAGGACTACTGGGTAAAGGTAGACTGTATTCCAAAGAAGGCTATCTGAAACTAACAGGTCAGTTCCTCCCTGATTGATACAGGAACAATTCTAGGTTGACCTCATACAGATTGGTTACAAACCTTATTTCTCAGTGATTTTCTGTCCCTTTTTGCTAGTCGTATCTAGCTGTGAAAAGTTGAAGAAGTTGGAAGATACACTAGGGTAGAGCCTACCTCAGGGAAATAGATAATGTAATTGGCCCCTTCTGGGCAACTGCTCTGATTTCATCCCATTAGTTCTGTCTATGGCTGGATGATTAGAGTATAAGGTTAATTAAGCAAAGATGGTGGGCTCATAGAATCATAGATTAGAATATTGGATCTGGATGAAATCTTAAGAGATCATGAAGTTCAGCCTTCCTATTTCACAGAAAAGGAAACTCAGAGAAATGAAATGACTTTTCTAAGATCATATGGTTAAATAATTAATATGGTTAATTAATAGAGCTAGGATTAGAACCCAGGCCTTCTGATTCCTTGTCCAATGGTATTTCCATTGTTTCACACTCAATTCCCACAAAATCTAGTTATTTTCATTTAGTCTTGTGGCCATAGACTGCCTAGTTTCTTAGCAAATTGTTATGATTTGAAAAAAGTGTGGGTTTAACATGTCTTTCATCTACCATCTTCTTACCACTCCACTGGTACTGCCCTAAGTCAGATCTTCATTATATCTTGACCAAACTATTGTACTAGAATCTCTTCCCTGGTCTTCCTGCCTTCATTCTCTCCCCTGTCCAATATATCCTTTATACAAATGATCATCACTGGCTCTTAATATTGCTTTTAAAATGAAGCACAAATTATTTTGTGTAGTATTCAGGCCTCCCCACAATCTGGCTTCTGTTTACCTTTCTAATATACCTAAAACTGGTCTCCACTATACTTGCTACATTATAGAGCTATTCACAGTTCCTGGATCTTTTCCTTCTGTTTCTTGCCTCAGGGCCTTTGCAGATGTGGTTCCTCCTGCTTGGAATAGTTTATATCCATATCTCTACCTGCTGGAAGTCTTCCCCCTCTTTGAGGGCAAACCCGGGTGCTCCTCTTCCATGAAGCCTTCAGTGACACGTCTGCCTATTAGTGATTTTTCTGTTCAAATCACTCATTGATTTACTAATGGTATGCCCTGAGCAAATCACTGCCCCACCCTGGACTTTAGTTTTCTACTCTGTAAAATAGAGGCATCAGAGGAGGGGATCTTGAAGCTCCAACTCTAAATATATGATCTCATATTTTTTATCTTGTTTTACCTTTTCACGCTTAGCTTGTAGAACAGTGTTTGTACTTTTTTTTGGGTCTAGATGTGTGATCACAATTAATTAATTAATATTTATTAAGCATCTACTATGTACCAAATGGACAGCTAAGTAGTGCAGTGGATAGAACCGCTGGCCTGGAGTCAGAGGGATTTGAATTCAAATCCTATCTCAAGACGTTTCCTAGGTATATGACCCTTGGGAAGTCACTTAACCCTGTTTGCCTTAGTTTCCTCATCTGTAAAATGAGTTGGACAAAGAAATGGCAAACCATTCCAGTATCTTTGCCAGGTAAACCCCAAATGGATTCACAGAGAGTGAAATGCATCGAAACCAAACTAGACAATATGAAATATGGTGACTTGTTGAGATTCATGCAAGGGGAAAGGATCAGAGCTAGAATTTGAACTCGGGTTTCCTAATTCAAAAATGTCTCTTTACATTACATTGATTGCCTCCAATCAGTAGTATGGGGATATATTTCCTATAGCTAAATCTCACTTTGATGAACTGTATACAGAGCATAATTTTTTTTCCTTTCTTCCTATTCCCTGTCTATTGTTAGCTGTTCCACATTTGCTTGGGTGAATTAGTTCCATATCATCTTGCCATACCTTTCAGATGCTCTTTCACTCTAGCTATATGGTGATAGTGACAGGCATGGTTGAGTATTGAGATGGGTGTTTGTGGAGATCACAGACAAATATCTGAACAAACTAACACAAATAGCATTAAAATATGTCTGAAAGGTTATGTCATTGCTGTATTTTAAAATCTACCATTACCATTGGTCCATGATAATGTAGCTTTTTTTTTTGGAGGGGGGAAGGCAGGGCAATTGGGGTTAACTGACTTGTCCAAGGTCACACAGCTAGTAAGAGTTAAGTGTCTGAGGCCAGATTTGAACTCAGGTCCTCCTGATTCCAGGGCCAGTGCTCTATTCTCTGTGCCACCTAGGCACCCAAATAATGTAGCTTTTTAAAGTATGTCTTCAAATACCAGTATACACATTGATAAGGTTGAAATAAATGATGGTGATTGAAGTCGTCATGTAAATATGTTGTCCTTGTTTATGTAGGAGTTGTTACTAAGATATTGACTGGCTTTCCAGTGTTTTGTCTTGTGACCAATGGATTTCCAATTGAAGGTGGCTTAAGGGGATTGGGAAGGGGCCTAGAGATGACGTCTGTGTTTTTGGACTAGAGTAGAGCTAACGTGTTTAGATAAGACTAGTGTATGGGGGTGGCTAGATGGCGCAGTGAGTAAGAGTGCCGGCCTGGGAGTTGGGACAACCCGGGATTGGTTCTGGCCTCAGAAAATGAGCACCCACACATAAATAATGATTGGCTGTGTAGCCTTGAGCAAGTTACTTAACCCCAATTGCTTTAAAAAAAAGACTAGCATATGGCCAAATGCATATATAAAGTCATTTAACTCATGACAGAACCAATAGAGACTTTCTGTATGGTAAAAAAAGAAAAAAGGACTCAGAATTAGAAAGCTTCAATTCAAATCTGGGTCTCTGCTAATTAATTACCTGTATGGAAGATTCCTTAAATTCAGGAACTTTAGGTCCTCTCCCCACCAATTAAATGGGGAAAATAATATTTGTAGAGGTTAGTTCAGAGGTATCAAACCTTCCAATCCCTCCCCATAGTGCTCCTCCCTTTCTCAAACATCAGCAAAATTACTGAGTGGGACTGAACCAGATAAAAATATAATTAGGAAATACTTAAAATAAATAAAAATATGATAAAGCAAAGATAGCGTTAATGTCTGGTTTTCTAGGCAGTCAGCAAGGATCAGTTTCTATTTAAGACTACCATCACTGACCTAGATCATGATGTAAGGAAAGCAAGTTGTATACATGTTAAAAAAACTTGGTAAATGTAAATTTTATGTAGTTCTAGGATTATAGAACAAGTACTAGTCTAATTCTCTCATTTTACAGATAAGGAAACTGAGAGATAAATTAAATGGCTTGTCCATAGTCTTGTGGGTAATAAAGTGGTACTTGGGAGAAAAACTATGCCTTCTAATGTTTACTAACAACTTTTTAAACTTTTATAATCTCAATATTTACAGAGTATAAGGCAGTGTGGTACAATGGATAAGGAGCCAGTCTTAAAATTAGCCTTAAAGATCTGGATAAAAGTCATTAAAGACATATTCAGGCATTGTTACTTTGGGCAAGTCATTTAGCTCTCAGTAGTCAAAGCAACTCTAAGCTATAGAGAAGTGCTATACTACAATGGTAAAAGGTGTTTCCTCAAGTGAGATTTCCTATACCAATGTAATTAAAAGACTCATCCATATCCTATCAAAATAATAGACTATGCTCATCCATCTTGTACCTGGGCATGGTCCTGGGATGTATCTCACCAATTCCCAAAGCTCCAAACCACACTTGTAAATTTTGGTATTTAGCTTGTCATCCTGTTTTGATAGAGATAACACTCTCAGTATCATATTCCATATCAAGTAAGCAGACAGAAGCTCTTGGCTCAGGCTATGGGATGCATAGACTTGCACCTGGAAAGGAAGCACACTGTTGTCAGATGATGGGACCCTCTGGCCATCTGCTGACCGTCAAGCACAGTGGGGAGGAGGCAACAGCTGCTTCTGGTGCTCCTGGTAATTGTGATGGAAGAGGATTAAATTTCACATAGTTGCTAGTACCCGAAGGGAACAATCTGGGATGAGACAGTGGGTGCCTAATGAAACAGTTTAACTTAGTCTGCAGTTGTATATACTGTGAACCGAGATCTTTATTCTTACAAGTGATGGAACTTTGGGAAAAGCTTAAAAAACAAAACAAAACAAAATTAAAATACAAAAACCACCAGGTAAAAAACTTAGGCCCTACTTCTCTTTTAAATAAATCTTGGCCCCTAAATGAATAGTCTGGAGTAGGAACAATGATTTGAATTCCATTCTTTTATGTGTTATCTTTTCTACCATTTTCAGTGGCAACACTATTGCTTCTAGCACTGGGGCAATCACAGAATTGGAGAATTTTGGAGTTGGAAGGGAACTCACAAGTCATTTAGTCCAAACTCCATTGGAAGATTATGAAAAATATTTATAAGCTGGAGGATGGTCAGAGAAAGGCAAGCAGGATGATAACAAACCTTGAGTTCATGCCATATTAGATGATGGAACTGGGTATGTTTTGCCTGGATAAGAGAATACTTTCATCAAAGGGAGGGGTGATAGATATTTTCAAGTATTTTAAGTGTTATTCCTGGAGGGATGATGGATATTTTCCTGTATTTTAAGTACTATCCTTGCAAAGATGGATAGATTGTGGCATGCTTTATTTACCCTTGAGGACAGAGCTAGAACTAATGGGTGAAATTTGGAAGAGACTAATTTGGGGTGGAGTAAGGGAAAACTTCCTAATGATTAGAGCAGGCATGGGGAACCTGTGGGCTCAAGGCCACATATGGCCCCCTAGGTTCTCAAGTGTGGCACTTTGACTCCAAATTTCACAGAACAAATCCCCTTAGTTAAAAGGATTTGTTCTGTAAAACTTGGACTCAGTCAAAAAGCTGCCTAGAAGCCATATATGACCTCAAGACTGCAGGTTCCCTGCCCGTGGATTACAATTACCCAAAACTGGAATGAGATGCTTTGCAAGATACTGGATTATCCACAATTGGAATTATTTAACCAAATGTTGCTTGAGCATGTGTTAGGTATATTATGGGATTTTTTAGGTATGGATGGAATGAAATTGTCACTGAGATTCCTTTTAACTCTAGATCTGTGGTTCTTTGATTCTAATCCATAACTGGCCACTAACTCTTAGGTTCTGTAATTCTGTGAACAGGGCTATATTACGTGACATACCCAACTAGTAGTCATTAGCCTCTAACTGAAGCAGTCTACTGAGGGGGAATCCACCATGCAACAAAGCAGTGTATTCTACTTTTGTGAAAAGCTGTCTAATTGTTGGTAATTCTTGCCATGATCCTTGACTTAGATCCTAAAACTGTCCTTTTTCGTGTTTGTGTTCTGGTCCAAATGTGGCTATTCAAATACATTTTATGCATTTCACAAATCCTTGCATTTGACAATCAGATCTTGAGTTTTTTGGCCAATGTTTCTATATAGGATCACCTTTCGACTCTCCAATCAACATAAGGCTCCAGTTTATATTCATGTTGACCAGCTCAAGTACCATGCCCAGGTACTAACTGCCGAACAGGACCAGTGTACTTTTTCTGATGACATGATTCTTCCTGTAGTTTTCAGCTAGCTCTAGTTTACAAAAGCTAGCTGATCAATTGGGGAATTAGTCTGCTAATTTAATAAAATAACTGACCAATTCTATCAAGTACTTATTACAATGGTGATTACCGTCCTTGAGCTGTTTGATGGAACTGATTAAGTCAGCTGGTTGTTTCAGTATCATGTAGACATTCAGGTATAATCTAATCTGTCAGGCTAATGAACATCAAAATGAAAAGATAAAACAGCTGTTTCCCATGAAGCAAATGATAAGGTATCATATGAACTGCAATTTTTACAAAGTGTGAACACAGGGGGATGTTAAAGGAAGCTGTCTTTAAAGTTCAGGAAGAATCTTCTGAAGTCTCACTAGAATGTGCTGATATAGCCTCAGTTCACCTACAGGAGAATTTGTCTATTGAACTGTGTAAAGTAGTAGAAAGAAGCTTGGATTTGGAATCAGAAGATTGAGATCTGAATTCTAACTCTGCTACTTTCTAATTGTGTGACCATGTGGAAATCATTCTACCTTTTGAGCCTCAGTATCTTCATCTGTAAAATCAGGAGGATGGTTTAGATGACTTTGTTGAGTTCTAAATCTTATGATCTTTGATTTAGGAGTCATGAATAAAAAATATGGATGAGACAGATTTTGTCCCAACGTAATCAAAATATCTTCCTAACACCAAAAGTTAGCCCAACATGGAATGGGACACCTTGGAAGCAAGTGGGTTGTTCTTTGTTAGAGGTCTTCAAATGGATACAAGATGGCTGTTGGCCATTTGCAGAGGATATGTGGGCTTAGTTATGTTACAGGGCTAGCTGTCCTTTGAGGTCCCTTTCTCCTCTGAGATCCCATGACCTGCATCATGGTGGCACTATGAAAGGGTGACAAAACAGGTTTAGAGCTGAGAGGGTCCCCAGATGCCATCTTGTCCAACTTCCACAGTTTACAGAGGAACAAACTGAAGGCCAAAGAGGTTAAGTATTTTGTCCAAAGTTAGACAAATGTTGTAGTTTCCCAATATACACCCCTCCCCATTCTCCCTTTTCCAGAGAGGCATCTCTCATAACAAAAAGTAAAAGTAAAAGTAAAAAAAGAAAAAGGTTTAGTAAAGCCAGTCTGCCCATTTACTGTCTGACATGTATACATTGTTTCACACTCATAGTCCCCCACCTCTGCAAAGACAGGAAGAAGGTATGTCCTTATATATTTTTTTCGAACTTGGACAATATAATGAAAATGTTCCTTTTCAATCAACTAGCCTTTTATTTGGTATATTTAGAGATTGTAAAAATTAAGAAGGCTATGAGGATTCAAGTGAAAGAATAGGCAGAGAGAGTAGTCTCAGTTGGTGAAAGTGTAGTGTCAATTGAACTTTGGTTGAGAGTAATTGTTGGCCGTGATGTTGAATATTTAAGTAGTGAATATAAAATCAAGAGAGGATTGAAGATGTTGGGGGCTACTGCATTGGGTTTTGGGTCTTTCCCCCCCACTTTGTGTGATCCTTCTGGCATGTGGGTTATGTTCACAGGTGTCTATGTTGGTCCTGGTTCTTGCCTCGAAATGCTTGAGTACACATGCATTCTGGGAAAGCCAGGATTATGAAGCTGGAAAGTGAGATCTAGTCTAGTCTTGCCTTTCTGAGTTTTCTCAGCTGCTCTGGCTTCTGGTTTCCTATCCTTACAGAAGGGAACTCTGGGGCACTGAGCCATGTAATACACGTGGAAAGAGATTGCCATGATTGATGAGCTCTGAGTTAACTGGAACGTCTGACTCCTTGTTTGCCCAATGTGTTGGATTACACGAAAGCCTGTCTGATAAGACAGGCTGTACTCTGTGTTTTCTGCTCATCCTGCCTCCAAGTCTTTGGTCCCCATGGAAGGTGAATAATATGCTTCTTGGCATTTGCCGCTGGCTCTAAGATTCAGGGATGGATGGAACTTGTGAAGAACATGGCTATAGGACTGGAAACTCCTACATGAGCTTAGCTTGAATGCTTTGGGGTGCTTCTTTTGCAATTAAAATGAAAATTCCAGAATCCTAAGGCAGAAGTGCTTCCCTATGTTTGGAAAAAAAAGAATATCTGCCACTTAGGTAACTCCAAAGAGGCAGGAAGAACTTTTTCAGAATCTGCTTCAGCATTAATGACTCTGTGACACTTGGCAGGGAACAAACTCTCTGAATTTCCATTTCCTTATCTATAAGATAACGCTCTCAGCATCTTCCTCACGTGTTTACTATGAGGGTCGACTGAGATACCAGAGTTTATTTTAAAAGTGCTTTACACATTTCATCTGCACAAAATCCTGGTGCAGTAGGTACTATTATTATCTCCTTTTTATAGATAAGGAAACTGATGCTCAGAGAGGTTATTCAAATTGCCTATCAACTGGTAAGTATTTGAGGTAGACTATGCATCCTAGTTTTGGGTTCTAAGTTCATTACTCTTTCCAGTAATAAATGCCTGTTGATTGACTGGTTGACTTTGTCACACTTCATCTGTTCAGAAGATTGCCTGGATGTGGAAAAAGACCTAGATGTATGTTCTCAGATGTTTGTATTACTTATGCTATTGTTCTTTCCCATATCCTTAGGCTCCCAAATGTCTTTGTGGTGCCATTGGAATCTGTTGGGTCAATAACCAAGTGTCTGTTTACTGAGCATTTAACCTTTTGATAAGGGTCTTGATCCTTAATTTTCAGTGCCAAAGAGCAAAAAATATGTACTTCTTGGTGACCTATTATGTCACAAATATTATCAAAACATGTAACCAATTGGATATGGTGATCATTGGCATAAAAATCATTAAATTCTTTTTTTCTTGACAAACTGAACAAGTGCATATAGGATAACCCTATATATAATCCATTTAGACTTTCAAACCTTGCCAGGATGCCCAATTCTTCATGTTTTCTACTTGTTGGCACACCTAAGAAGGTAATCTGAAGACCTCTTTAGAAGTGTGACAAAACAAAGCCCTTCAACACAGATTAAAGGGCATGAATACTTTGTTTCCCAAATGTGCACGGCCCATTGTAAGGTTTCAAGGAGAAATAGTGTACTAGTTCGTGTCTTTATTTCCCTTGCTGTTTTCTGGGTTGTAACTATGTTTGGCACATTCCTTTTTATTGGTGGGGAGGAGTGTATAAGTCTAGCACTGAAAGTAAGTCTCAATGAGGATTTTTTTAAAAACAGCTGAGTTTTAAAATATTTCTAATCTCACAATTATTTTCCAATACCACTTCACTATTATAAGGTTGAGAGCTCAGATGCAAAAGCTATTCTGATATATTTTATTTAACTTCTTTTTTTATAGAATAGATATTTGAATGAGCAAGTCAGATAGAGACATTGAATGATAACCAGCAGACATCCAATGAGCTCCATTCATATCCATTCAATGTAATGACAACCTGAGGAAAATCCCTAACATTTTGGGTGGACCCATTGTATAGAATCCATGAGTGATATAGACAATAGTTGAATAGAACTGGGAAAAGATAGATAGATTTTTATTGATCCAGATAAGAAGTATAAGGAAATGAACACTGGGCATGGAGGCAGGATGACTTGAGATTAAATGCTTCCTTAGATACCATGGGCAAGTCATTTAACTTCTCTCAGTTTCAGTTTCTGCATAAATAAAATGGATATAAATAATAGCACATATCTGGTGTGAGCTATTGTGAGAAATAAATGTGACAAGCAGAAAGAGCTTTGCAGATCATGAAAGGCCATATAAATACTAGTTATTATGCTCCCAATTGTTAGAGCTTGCATTCTTCCCTCCAAATGCCTATATTTATTTATTTGTGTACGTTTTTTTCCAATAGAATGTAAGTTCCCTGAGGGCAGGAACTATTTCCAATTTTTGTCTTTGTATCATCTGTGACTAGCACAGTGCTTAGTAAATGCTTCTTGAATTTAATTTGATTGAATGCTAGGTTAAAAGAGGGAATGTCTGCATCAATGAAATTACAGACTTATTTCAGTACTGGATAATATCTTAATTTTATGCATATGATAGACATTTCTCTTTGTTTTATATTTCTGGCCATGTTTTCAAAAGGAAAGCATAATCTTGAAAGAATGGGAAAATTTACCTACTTTCTTATTTCTGTCCCTAAAATGCACAGTTCATATGCCAGTAGAATAAACAGAATCAGGCGGGAATTTGCAACAATTTCTACAACCCCTTACCAAAGAAACCATTTGTGAATAAAGACTTGAATTTGATTGTTAGGGCCAATATGAAATGGTAGAAGAGAGGAAAACTAACTGGTCTACAGGGAACCCAACTAATAATCTTGGTTTCATTGACATTGACCTTATTAGAACTGAGTTAATCAGCCATGATATGGGGACTTTAGGTTATTATCCTTGAAAGTAGCTATCACATCTTTCTTAAGTCTTCTCTTCCTTTGTTTGGACATCCCCAGTTTCCTCAAATGTTCCTCTTATAATATAGCTTGAGTATATGTGAAGAACCTGGAAGTATTTGACCTGTAGTAGAAATAGCAGGGAGAGAGATAAATGGAGGAAATTTGCTAGCTAGCTATATGGTATTTGAGGCAGCATAGTGTCCTGGAAAGAGCACCATAGAAGTCACAGGACTTCTGGTTTTGGATTTTGATCGTGCTACTTAATCATCCATGTGAACTATTACAAATCAGTCTGCTTTTCTGAGCCTCATTTCCTGTGTCTGTGACAAGATTGGGGCTCCATGATTGCTAAAGATCCTTCCAACTTTCATATCTAGGGATCCAATGCATTCTGATTATTTATATGGATGGCTCACACTTATTAATGGCAATAGGAGAACTAAGCAACAACTAAGTTAGACGTGAATCTTGCAGCTACTACTGAGTGGGCATGTGGGAACTCTCCATGGTTTTAGTTGTTAAAAATTTGATTTTTAAAAAGTGAAGAATTTTCTTTGCAGAGGTGGGGGATATGGCTGTGGGATATTGCATATAAAGTAATCTTTTCATATGTTGATTAGTATTACTGAACTTTTTTTTCTTCCCCTTTTAAAATTCTGTATTATAAGTAAAAGACCTTGTTGGAAAGAGTCAGGTTAGAATACAGTGGGAAATATAGGTATATAAAAACGAAAGATATCAATAAAATTAATTTTTTAAATGGAGCAATAAAAACTTAGTAATGATCTTACACAATTATCTGAAAACCCTCTTGGGGAAGGTAATAATATAGGAGTGAGAAATAATTTTCCAATTAATATTTTAAAACATTAGATCTTTTTGTCAAGCTGCTATAAATGCCTTTAAATTGTGTTTGTAATTAAAAAAGGAAGCCATATGTCTTGTCCAAATGAAGGCATACATCTCTGAAGCCCACTCTGTTTTCTCTAAGTGAGGAATTATTGGTTAGTAACAGCTACCTTCTTGAATATGGAAATTCAAGTCTGACACTCTCCCAAAGGCAAGTCTTAATTGCTTTTCTAATATATCAGTTCTTTTTATTTAATGATAAATGGTTATTTAAAAGTAATTCTAGCAGGCAATGTATATTTGAAGCAGGTAGGTGATATAATAGATATGGTGCTAGACTTGAAGTCAGAAAACCTGAGTTTGACTTTAACCTCAGACATTGACTAGCTGTATGACCCTGAGCAAGTTACTTAACTTTTGTTAGCCAGTGTCCTCATATGTATAATGGGAATGATAATGGTGCTTACCTCAGAGTTGTTGTGAGGATCAAATGAAATAATATATGTCAAGCACTTTCTAAATCTTAAAATACTCTATGAATTTTAGATGACTGAATATAGCCTGTATAATGTGACTCATTTCTATACTTATATGTTACTCATGATTTCAACATTATTTGTGTGACATATAAAAAATTTGAGAGACATAGTTTCTGGATAATTAATCATTTTATTAATTATTAGCAGCAGATGATAAAAGGGTCAGTGACACTCTCAAATACCATAGGCACCTTATGGAACCCACTCAATACTTATATGTCCTTGGAAGAGTGGATGTTTCTGAGAGTGGAAGTCAATTCTGATTGGTCAACAAATAATGAGAGCAATGAATATTATAATGAGAGGTGGACCTGTTCTAATAAGAAACTGGAGGACATAACTCCCCCAGCCTCAAGAAATCTAGATAAATGATCTACCCTCCCTTCTCAAACCTGCCCAAGTGGAACACAATGGACTGGAATTCACCTTATATTAAATTCTTTTTAAGGTTTTAGTTGGTGGGGCAATTATAGGGCACTAGGAGAACTAAGCAACTAAGTTAGATGTGAATCTTGCAGCTACTACTTAGTGGGAATATGGGAACTCTCCATGATTTTAGTTGTTAAAAATTTGATTTTTAAAAAGTGAAGAATTTTCTTTGCAGAGGTGGGGGATATGGCTGTGGAATATTGCATATAAAGTAATCTTTTCATATGTTGATTAGTATTACTAAACTTTTTTTTTCTTCTCCTTTGAAAATTCTGTATTATAAGTGAAAGACCTTTCCAGGCAAATCTAGGCAGTTCCACCTAGATAAGATGGTCTCGGTAGGGTAAGTTTTTAAGAATGGTAAAGAATCTGTCCAATAATTTGTTATTTAATAATCATTACTCTAATTTGGGTGCATCAAACATACAGGAGAATTTCCCTTATTTTCCCTACTATGTCATATTTGTGAGTTTTCTCTTATACAAATTTTTGGAGTTTAATTTGAGAAACCCGCCATCATGAGGAATAGGGCTAATTAAAGTTGCCTTCTGATATCTCATCATGGCAAGGAGATGGCCCTTGAAGGATATACTAGTACAGTACAAGTTCTATCTGATAATACCAAGTTGAGGAGGCTTTGAGAATGGTAGGACTAATTGACATGTTGGCCAAGGACCAATGGATCAATCGGTTGCTATTTATTAAATACCTATTTTATCTTAAGTACTTTAATTATTTAATAAATTAAATTACCTAATATATACTTATACTGTTTATTAATAAATACTTATAGTGCTTATTAAGTGCCAAAAGGCAGAATGACATAGATAGAGAATTGGCATCAACCTTGGAAGACTTGAGTTCAAGCCATATTTCTGACTTATTCTGGTTTTATGACCTCAGACAATTCACTTAACCATTCTAGACAACCCTTCAAGGCTAAAAATTGAAGAAAAAGTGCCAACTATACTGGTGGAGGATGTGTCATCACCTGGGAGTTCCATATGCCAAGAATACATAGGTCCATTTTCCCCCCTACCTTTTCCCCTCTGCTTCTCCAGACATTGAGGTAGATTCTGAGAATAGTTACAAAAATAAAAATGTTCCTGATTTTCAAGACACATATGATAGAGGGAGATAACAAAAGGACATGCTAGTATATATGAGGCAATTTATAAGAAGTCTCTAACTATCCAAAGGTGACTAAGAGAAGGATCTTATCTGTGTTGGTGGAGGGAGTATTGAAGTATGGAAGAATAGACAGCCATATTTAATCAATAACTGGTGAGGATTTAGAAAACCAGGAATATCAGCAAGACAGGTGAATGGGAATTTTGACATTCTAGCCGTGGCATTCACCAAGATTCTCCCAGGGAGGAGAACAAATTAGCAAACTAATTAATTAGATGTGGCTGCTCTCTTTTGTAACTGATTCGTTATATTAATTATGAGACATTATCTAATGACCACAAAGAATGACAAGATCTTAGACTTGGAATGTATCACAAAGGTCATTTGCACAACTTTGTATTTAGTATAGGAATCCTTCCTTCAGAATCCAAGACACATAGTCATCCCACCCATGCTAGCACACTTTCAGTGATGGAGAGCTCACTATTAAAGCAGGTCATTCCATTTCCCAATATTTTTAGCAGGTTGTTTCATTGTATTGACCCAAAATTTGCCCTTCTATAATATGGATTAATCCTTGTTCAGTTATTCATGAATGTATATGAATATTTTTTCATACATGATAAAACTTTAGTTATTGAAGTAGCATTAGAGTAAGTCTACTCTTTCCCGGATTATGAATTCTCTGTTCCTCCAATTATTCCATTCATGTCATGGCTTCCAGACTTTTGTCCACATGTGATAGTCTAAAATTCTCCTCTTCTTTTGTCTTTTTGGGATAGGTTATCTCTATTTTTAACATATTACTTCATGTTGTCTGATACTAGGAATGCCTTCCTCACTCTACCCCTTTTCTAGAAACAACCATATCTAGTTGGAAATGTATTCATTCCATACAACTTTCCTGTCTTCCTGCCTGTGGCACCAGAAGTAGAAAACTAAACAGACACACTTGCAAAGGTCCTTGCCCTACATATAAACATCAGGTCCTTACTTGCATGGAAGGGGGGTAACCCTGACATATGAGATGGAAGCCAGGTGATACAGGAGCAATGATGAGAGCCCAGGGCAACCTATGTAGTGGGTCCAGAGGATGCCTCTTATTGAATCATCAATTTTCTTTTTCTTTCTACTATCTCCTGGAGATCATCTGGTTCAAAGGGTAGACAATTCTCTGCTAGTTAAATTAGGGATTTTTTCTTTGTCCTTATATTTTTTTCTTTGTCCTTATACCCAGAGAGGATGCAACTTAATCTCTTTGGCGACTGTGACCAAGCCCTATTTCTCATGCCTTTGGGTATCATATAAATCCCAAGTCCATGCTTGTGTTAGCTAAACCCCACCAAGTAAAGACTTATTGAATTAAATATTTGTTGTCTTTTCTGTCTCTTCTTTGGCAAGCTCTAAGTTTTTCAAAAGCATTTATAGTAGGGTGGATCTTGATGCTGATTGCTCTCCTTTGGACACAGAGATTAGGAGGGCTGGTTAAATCTTGAAACATTAGATTCTCTTGAATCTCCCAGACACACTTTATGTCCAGGGTTCTTAACCTTTTTTCTACCATGAACCTCTTTGGCAATATAGGAAAGTCCATGAACCCCTTCTTGGAATAATGTTTTTCAGTGAATAAAATGAATTATATAGGATCACAAAAGAAACCAATTATATTGAAATGTAGTTATCAAAACATTAAAAACACATGGACCTCAGCTTAATACTCTCTCCTCTATGTTGTTAATAGTCTTCTCAAAATATGGTTCTCAGATTAAAAATATGACATTATAGAAATAGCCTTCAATTTCCACCTAGGAGACTGGTTTGAATCTTGTAACTGTGTGACCATCAGCAAATTGCTTCCCCTCTCTGTGGCTCAGTAGTCTCACCTATAAAACCCAGTTAATTTTCCTTGCATCCTCTACCATATGAGGCTGTTGGATGGCTAGCACTTTCCTAATTATGAAAACACGATATCAGTGTGAGCTGTCATTATATTTTTTAGCTGGGGTTTGATACAATGAGCTACAGGGAATTTGAATGAATGGGAGAGGTTCCGATATGCTCAGGGACCCTAACTTCCACTGTAGTTCTGATAAATCTCTGCTGTTCTTCATGGAGATGCTAAAAAAAAGTCAGTCCTTTATTGTGTAGCTCAGGCTCTAATCATAACTTATGCTAAGATCGGAGGCTTAAATATTTAGAGAAACTATCCAGTAGGAGGAGCCCTCTCATTAATTCCAAAAGTTTTTTTGAGACAAAAATACTCTTCATATTTTTAACTACAAACATAAACTTCACAAGGGATGGAAAGAAAAAAATCTTTCTTCTCTTTTGATTATTTTCCTTGATCAAGAAGCATGGGGTGTCACTGACAAGCTTTTGACCAGAGATAAACAGAAACACTGGCAGGAATAGCCTGAAAGTGGTGACAAGATTACAGGACTCCAGGAGACCTGAGTAAAGGTCCCCTCTGTTCTGGTTCTCTGAGGAAGCCCAAACTAATCCACCTTAATAGTGGGTGGTCTCATCACAAACACTAATGGGATTGCACCTGCTAGGAAGCTTTTCTCAGCATATACACCACACACACACACACACACACACACACACACACACACACAGAGTCAATTTTCTTTAGCTGTCAAAGAGCAGAAAAAATGAAATGTGGGGGACTGGTTGTACCTCACAGTTGTCATAGCCATGAACTTGGGCTGGGCATTGATCCTGAGGCATCACAGATTGCTAGATGGAAAAGATGATATCATTTCCTATCAGCATGTTGGAAGATCACAGAGTTTGAGCCCAAAAGGACCTCAGAGGTCATCTAGTCTAACCTCCTAATTTTGTACAAAAGAAAATTGAGTCCCAGGGAGTTAGAGTCCTGTTTGAGGTCGTATAGGACATACTCAGATCCTGTGACTTCAAATATAGAAGTATTTCTACTGTAGCACAGCATGGATTCCTTTCCTTTCCTTTCCTTTCCTTTCCTTTCCTTTCCTTTCCTTTCCTTTCCTTTCCTTTCCTTTCCTTTCCTTTCCTTTCCTTTCCTTTCCTTTCCTTTCCTTTCCTTTCTTTCCTTTCCTTTCCTTTCCTTTCCTTTCCTTTCCTTTCCTTTCCTTTCCTTTCCTTTCCTTTCGCAGGGCAATTGGGGTTAAGTGACTTGCCCAGGGTCACATGGCTAAGAAGTGTTAAGTGACTAAGGCCAGGTTTCTCATATAGCCAGATTTTTCTCTTAAGAAAAAAATGCTGTTGGGGGCAACTAGGTGGCATAGTGAATAGAGCACCAGCCCTGGAGTCAGAAGGACCCGAGTTTGAATCCGGCCTCAGACACCTAACGCACACACAAACAAAAACCTAGCCGTGTGACCTTGGGCAAGTAAGTTACTTAACTCCAGTTGCCCTCCAAAAAGCAAAAACAAAACAACAACAACAACAACAACAACAACAACAAAAACAGTTCAAATCTTGCCTCAGATACTTGCTAGCTATCTAACCCTGGGCAAATCCATTACACCTTTTAAATTCTTCATTTATGAAATGAGATTAGACTTAATGGTCTTTAAGATCCTTTCCAAGTCTAAATCAATGATTATGTTGAATTGAGGTCCAGACTTGCCTGAGCTCACACAAGTTGTAAGAAGCAGAACTGATATTGAAACCAGATTTTCTAATGCCAATTCTAGTGCTTATTTGGTTCAATGAACCCCCTTTAACAACTAGGCCTTTTATAAA